>JACAGA010000012.1:2550389-2642904 GCA_029231665.1 Morus indica
AAAATCGCTGCAAGTTTGACTAACACAATTTTTCCTCTTCCCAGGGAAAAGTAAGATTTAAATTAATTAATCAATAGGAATCTGCGGAAGTGTAAAGCCGACGTCAAAGTCTCAAATATTAAGGTGAAAAAAAAAATATATATATATATATATTTTAAAGAACTATATGTAATTCTTGCTCCAACACATGGGGCGCGTCGCATAATATTTTTATTCCAACGTCAAAGTTGTGGTGCATTAGGGAGCTTAATTAGAAAGCAAGCATAATTAGTAAAGGGTTGATAGAGTAACATTTTCTGACATTTTTTGAGTTTTCTGACCTAATGACTCGTTCACTTTGCAGATTCGAGTTTTTAATTCGAGCTGAAATGTGACATTTTCTGAGAGTTTTTTACTGTAACAGAAAAAGTTAGATGTGACATTTTCTGAGAGCTTTTTACTGTAAAAATTTAAAACTGAAAACTCGAATCGGTGAAATGAACGAGGCCTAAATTAGTATGCACGAATTGAAAAAAAAAAAAGGGAATAAGTCAAATTTAATTATGATTAAATGTACTCGAAATTCAACGTGTATAACAAGTTGTATGTCCGGTGTACATTAATTTTGCTTCAAATTGGTGAAAAGCAATTAGTTTTAGTCGGTCAATAAATTTTAGCACATAGTAAGGAATTTCATGATAAAGACACAACCCATGGCAGCGCCGCCGCTGGTGCTTCGCCAAAACAAGACACGGGGGGCTATACGCTAATTTTTCATATTTGTTTTTAGCAAAAAGTTAATAAAAAAAATATTATCGGTACAATAGTTAAACCTATACAAAAAAGAAAAAAAAGAAAAAAAAGAAAAGAAAGATCACTTCAGATTAACTTCTCTTAATCCCCAAGACTCGTGCTTTTCTGCCATGATGTACCTTTCCTTAATGGGTAGGTTTCAATTATCTTAGATTAATCCTTGATGCTTATATTTTTCGATCTTACTTGGAAAATTTGCAAGTCCTTAAGAAAATTAGAGCCCATCTTTTAGTAGTTGACGTATCCCAGTTGTATAGCAAACAGTCCAATCCGTAACCTTGTGAAAGAAGCATAAATCATGCCATCATGAAACTACACATCGAAGCTATATATACTAAAAGTAGTGCTATAAATTATGTATATTATATATTCTGATTTCTGCACATATATTTATGTATTATAATTGCTCGATATGCAAAAAGTTTTTTTTTTTTTTTTTTTTAAGTACTTTGATGAAATTGGACATTTATAAACATGCGTGATGAATTTTTATCCATGCATGTCATATTGTATCACATCACTTAATTATTTGTTCATTAACTGGCCGGCAGCTATGATTACAAGTAGTATAGTCCACTTGATGCATTGAGGGACATGTTGTATGACACGCAGCCAGGACAAAAAAACAAGCATAATCTACACGTTAACAACTCTTTGCATGTTATTATAATTATATTACCAAATTTAATTTGCAATATAGGCAGTAAACTGCATTGACCATATTGTTTTGAAAAAAAAAAAAAAAATAGTCCTTTTTTTTGTGGGTAGGTTTGGGAGATAAATAATGTCCTAGTGATGAGTGAGTATTTTATTCACAAATCAAATAGTTTTAAATTTGAGTGTTTGAAAGTTTTTAAGCATTTTTATTAGTTTAATGTGTTTTTATTTTCTTTCTGTGGGTTGAAATTAAATGACATAAAATGAGCAAAAATTTAATTTTAGAACATACTTTAGAATTTTGGCATAACTCCCTCATCTAGAGTCCAAATGAAGTGATCTTAGTGGCGTTGAAAAGATAAGAAATAGAGCTACAACTTTCGTGAGACACCAAAGACTAATTCGGCCATATAGAAGGTGAAAGTCCTCTTCATAATTAGACACCTGTTGTAGCGAATTTCCTCCCCGAGAGCAGGAAAACTACACACCCACTATAGTGGGAAATTCATCCACTGCATTGGGTGAGTCTGCGCCACTATGGTTTTCAAAAATTCTAAGCGGCGTTGTAGCGGGAAAATTATCTGCTGCAACGCCGCCACACGTACTGCAGTCATTTTAAGTCCTCTTTTATACTGATTTTAAGGAGGTATAAATAGAAAATGTGTTGAGAATCAAAGTAGCTCTTTGGAGGCCCAAAAACTTAGAACCCTAAAGAGGAGAATAGAAAGATTCGAGGGCTCACTTGAAGATCCGAAGGAAAATTTAAGATTGCGGAGCTCGATTGGCTTCTAGTTGTTCTCTCTCTCTCTCTCTCTCTCTCTCTCTCTCTCTCTCTCTCTCTCTCTCTCTCTCTCTATTTTAGCTTTGAGTTTGTGTTATTCTCTAAGATTTGTGATTGATTATGGATTTGGTTTTTAGTTTGTTTATGCGTTTTGATTTGAGATTCTTGATGTCTTGTTCTAACCAAACTCTTAGAGCAAAGGGTTTAATGTAGTTTTAACGTTGCTATGCTTTGAATATTCTAAGTGCTTGTTAATGTGATTTTCACTTTAATTCATTTGTGTTTCTCTATGTTAATTGTTCTAATTTGTGTTTTTATGAATTAAAGATATAGATGTGTGGATTTAGGCTCGGGAGAGTTACTTTCACATGTTGGGATTTAAGAAACACAACCTAGAGTTAATTGAGTCGGGAAGACAATTTATTCGGGTAGTCAAGATTAGGTTTGCTTAATGGATATTTGATTCAGTTAGGCTAATATGGATATTGCTTAATTGGTTTTACATACTATTTTACCCGGCACTTAGGAGAGAGAGTGAAATTATTTTTGACAACACAAAACTAATGAGAGTGAAATAAATTGTTAAGCCTAAGAATTGGATATCAACATAGCTTAGTAGAGAGAGATCAGAGCCCCTAGTCACTTTATTATCATCAGAGTTCCCTTCGATCATTATATCCAAATTGTACTTTTATTATTTTGTTATTTCTTCTAGTTATTATTTTTATTACTTTTCTTTATTCGTTACTTATTCCGGTCGTTTAAATAACCTTAGAGCCGATAAATTTCAGTAATTAACAAAAATTAAACACATTTCTCGTGAGATCGATACTCTTATTTACACTTTATTACTTGGCGTGACTCATGCACTTACCAACATAAATTCACGCATCACCTAGGGTTCTTGCTACCCCACCAATGAAATTAAAAAGATCTGAAAGGGGATAAGGGAAACGAAAAAGAAAGAAGAAACCCCTGCCCACTTTCTCTTTTGCGTTTTTTTCTTTTACTATATCCGAAAAGTCCAAACAAACAAACAAATAATCATCGGACAATTTGTTCTAATTATAACCATGCGTGATGGATTTTTATCCACGTATGTCAAATTGTATCACATCACTTAATTATTTGTTCATTAACTGGCCGGCAGCTATGATTACAAGTTGTATAGTCCACTTGATGCATTGAGGGACATGTTGAATGACACGCAGCTGGGACAAAAAAACAAGCATAATCTACTCGTTAACAACTCTTTGCATGTTATTATAATTATATTACCAAATTTAATTTGCAATATAACCAGTAAATTGCCTAGGCCATATTGTTTTGAAAAAAAAAAAAAAAAAAATAGTCCCTTTTTTGTGGGTAGGTTTGGGAGATAAGTAATGTCCTAGGGTTCTTGCTACCCCCTACCAATTAAAAAAAAAAAGATTCGAAAGGGGATAAGGGAAACGAAAAAGAAAGAAGAAGCCCCTACCCACTTTCTCTTTTGGTGGTTTTTTTCCTTTTACTATATCCGAAAAGTCTAAAGAAACAAACAAACAATCATCAGACAATTTGTTCTAATAAAACCTAAGAAAACCTTTTTCGGGATAAGTGGAATCGGAAAACCCACAAGTTTCGCCTTTTTCATTCCACTTAGCATATGAATACCACTGTAGTCTTTCTAATCAATCTCTCTTTATTTGTTTTGTATTAATAAATCCGTTCATGCATATCAGCATCATGATTATATATATATATATATATATATAATATATATATATTATCACAATAGATTGTCTACCGTTTTGATTAAAACGAGATATATAAAAGCGTTTTTCTCTTTGCCGATCGAATCGTCATGCTGATGCAAATGCATACAAGAAAGAATATTATGTGGTGTTTTTCATTTAGTGGCTTTTTGTGGCCCGTGGGGAACATTTCGCTTACTTGATAGTTGTCATGAGAATTTGGGACCCCTATTGATGGACTACACGACAATGGATTGAAATATGCATGAAATTGAGTTAATTTTCAACTGGGAATTTTGACGACATATTTCTAAGGAAAGTTATCAAAAGAAATTTAATTAATATATATATATATATATAATCTTCATTAACTATATAGCACCTGAGAAATGATTTAATCATTATCCTTCCTTTTTCTAATAGAATTAATTTCCCGACCAATAGTATTGCTCTTGATGACCCATAAGTCGCGGAAGCCTACCTATATATTCACATATATGAGGCTTATATATAGTGGATCTGCTCGATATGTAATATATATTTATTGTAGAACATCTGAAGGAAGAATATATATTTTAGCGAGTAATTTATAATTTGTATTGAGTCCTGAGCAAATGGAAGTGAGTAATTTGTTCAGGTGTCATTTTCTTTTTGCTTATTATGAAACAAGGATTTTCTGTTTAATTTTATTTGTGTTCATGATCATGTAACCATGAGAAAGTTCTCACTGCATATGACTTAATTCGTCAAAGATCTATTAGCCATACATTATCAAATTAGTTGGAAGATAGCCTTTCACATCTTAGTTTAGTTTATACATTTATCTTATATATATATATATATATATATATATATATATAGAAACATAGAAAGTAGGTAGGAGAGATCTAGCCTCCTCTAGAGTCTAAATATAATGCAACAAATCAAGTGCCCGAATAATATGGTGATTAATTTGATTAGTTGTCATTTCTCAATCATGTCGTAAAAACATGCTATATCCAAGGAAATTAAATTATCTAGCATGTTTGAAATGAGAGAGCATCAAGCAAATTTTTGCGGCCCTTTGAATTAGTTTCTATAAAACAGTCAACCATTCACACGGTAAAGAAATTAAAAAAAGGTTCTCCTTAACAACCACATTAATAGATATATTCGATGCAGACAAATTAATATTCAAAGTTTGTTCAAAGCTCTATTAAAATATTCACCTTAGTTCTTATAGAATAAACCATTTGCTTAAGTAAGAAAATCCTTTTTTTTTTTTTTTTTTTTTTCTGATCGAGCAGCTGCAGCACCGGCCGTAGCTAGCTAGGTTCCCATCTGAATGATTAGTAGTGGGGTGCAGGAGTATAATGACACATTAAAAGCAAGTAATTAACTAATAATGGGCCTAAATTTTTCAAAATATTGGGAACCAAAAGGAAATTATTATTGTTACACGTGATAAGCTACCCTTTCCGTCAAAAGATAAATATTAGGTTGGGCAAATGTTACTTATTAAAAATAAATTTGGGTGGCCGTCCCTCAACATTTGAGCAAAATATAATAAGGTTTTCTTTTCATTTTTATTCCATGTATTCTTAGATTGATACATTATAAGATAATCAAAAAAGCATACGTTATATTTTGGTCTATATCATATTTATGTACAATTCAATATGAAGTATACTAATTTTTTTATAACCTCAAAAATATAAAAATAAAGAATAAATCTGTATATTAAATTCACACATTATTTTTAGGGGAAAAGCAATTCTTACATTACGTTATTCCACGACTAAATTATCTCATTGTAGTTAGAGCTAATGCTCGCTAGCTAGCTAAAGACTTCCAAAATCTATATTTATTTTATTTTTTATGGAACCAAAACTTTTCATCAGCAAATTAATAATCGCTGAAGTGATCACTAGCTATCCCATGACGGTCAAAGGGTTTTTTTTTTTTTTTTTTTTTTTGCAAGTCTAAAAGTGAAACCATGAACCACTGTAGCGAATTATGATATTAGAACCATTTTCAATTTACGTGTATTTTTTTGTGAGAAAAAATACTATAAAAAATTATAAAACATAATTCAAATCATACTATGAATCACAAAAAAATACTATAAAAAATTATAAAACATAATTCAAATCATACTATGAATCCTCTAACTAAACATCCCCACTGAAATGGATGTCTTGACGTCTCCAGCCCAATGACCACTTGATGATCTATTAAAGTTAAAGATACAACGGAAAAGAATTTAACACATACTTTCGTCAATTTGTATTTGTAAAGTGCACTGTGTGGCAATCGAATCAATCTTTGCGTGCTAAGTGAAATAGTTGTCTTTTGCCACTTGCTAGACTGAGACCACAACGGTAACCAAAATTTTATTTGGTCCATAAAACTTATGTCGCAAAAATTGTATTTTCTTGTATTAATAAAAAATTGGAGGAGCTATGGGGAATGGCCCATTTGGGATAGTTTTTACATTGGAAATATAAGTCGAGATTATCTAATTAGTATTTAGATTTTTGGCACAATTGCCTTCGAACTTATTGTGATTTAATAAATTGTCCTTAAACTTTTAATTTTAGTAAGTTGATCTCCAAACTTGTAAATTTGTTACAATGTGCCTCATTCAGCTAAATTTGCTCAAATTTTTTATTAGATTTAAGGGATTAAAAGTTGAGATATTGAAAAATTTATGCTATATTTGAATTGAAATGTTAAAATTTTTGGCTGAATGTGCTTTTTTGACACTAATTTAACCCAATCGTCGTCAAAATGGGACACATTACAACAACTTTACAAGTTGAGAGAACAACATGCTAAATTAAAATTTTAGGGGTAATTTGCTAAACCACGATAAGTTTAGAGAGTAAATGTGCTGAAAACCCTTAGTATTTAGATAGTGTATGGAAAATAACTTTTAATTTCAGAATAGCCTTTAAGATGTTTAATTAAATAAGTCAAACACTCTTATTTTCATAAAAAGTAATCTAATATAAGGATATACTTGGAATTTTAAATTTATTATTCACGAATAAAAATTTAAAAATGCAAATAAAAAAATTTCATAAATTATTTTTTAATAAGCACTAACGAGTTGATCTGTCTGTTGCAAAAGAACTTATAAAAACTAAAAGTACTTAAGAATATCAACCAAATAGGCTCAAAATTTAAGCCATTCCAAACAGGTTCAAACTGTAAAAATTCTCTTATCGTATAAGATTACTGCAAAAAAAATAAACGCTAGATTGAATATGACCATATTGTCATAATCTTGTGTTGTTATCAGAACTACATGGAAAATTAAACGTTCATGTGCCTTTATTAATTGTTCTAATTGTGTTATAAATTTTTTTACTCTTTGATTTCACCAAATCATGTTAGGTTACTAATTCTCACGAAAGATTAAATTGTATTTAAAAGGTGATCTAATAATAATTTTATATTTTAACAACCTTCTTACATGTAATTTAAATAATGAATAAATAATGTATGGATATTATGTATTAATTAAAAAAGCCGACATAAAAAACAACCCAAAATATATTAAAGACTAAAAATGTGATGACAATTTTAAATTTTACAGGGAATAAAGTGATTACGGTATCGTTTTGCAACTAATTTTATGTCCCTATATTGATCTTTTGAGGAATGACATAAAAAATATAAAAGATACAGTACTTGAGATATATATATTATATATACACATATATATATATATATATGCTTTATTTGATTGCAATGACCCAACGAGATACATATATTCGGATTAAGTCACTTTCTATTTCCTACGTCAGATTCCGGGTAATTTCTAAATTATGCGCTTGAAGAGAAGCCACTGTACAAGTGGGGTAATTCTAAACTTTGAACTTATTCTTCTTAAAAATATGCTTACATATATATTCACTCGATCTAACTCTTCGAAATTATGAAAAGTGGGAATTCAACAAAAGCTTAACGTATTAGAAAAGTATGAACACATAATATAAAGTCCAAATAAAATTACGTACTCAACAAGACTTTAAAAAGTCTTAAAAGAAATTCAGTGCAGAAGTATATTGATAAGTAGCCATTTATTGCTTTGATGTTATGCCTCCTAAATGTGTTAGGGGGACCAATACCCAAAACTTGACGATTTTGGTGCCTATTATTTGTGGGGAGGACTCATGAGAGGTCAATTTTCTGTGAGAAGAAGGTCCATATACTGATCTATATTCAAGCACTGGTTCGATGTCTCTTTTCCGAATTCGCTTTATCCGTTTGGTCATTTATCACCAATAATGAAAGCGTAATATTCTTCCCAAAATTTAGATTTTATAAACCACGCTTATAAAATAACCATGCACGTCAATTTTAAGTAAATGGGTGATACTAACTCCATGTAAATATTGTTCTTAAGGTAGGCAAAAAAAAAAAAAAAAAAAAAAAAAAAAAAAAAAACTCCATGTAATTCTATGCACAATACAAGTTTTAATTATCCATCCTTTGAAAGAAAAAAAAATACAAGATTAATTTATCCATGAGTATATTTAACATGTGTGTTTGTGTTTAGTGCACTTGTCATGATCAAGAATTGGGAATTTGGGTTGGATTAGTAGGCAATGATGAGGACCAGTGAACTTGAGAAATTACATATTCTGCACAACTACTTCTATCAATTTCACGGTCCATATATAGATATACTTCAATTCTTCAAAAAATGATAAGGACAGATTCATAAATATTTCCTTCTCTTTGTTTATTTATTTATTATATGTGTAAAGGAGTTTTTCATTTCCTTTTCCTTTTATTTTTAACTTGAGAGTGAGGGGATTCAAACTCTACACCTTATGGTGTAGTCGGGTATTAAAGTGCCACAAGGTTATGCCTACCATCACAGTAATTTTGATTGTTTTTTGTTTGTCTTTTAAGTATGGTTGTTTCTTATTTAATTATTTTTTTATTTTTTTATTTTTTTTGTACGTAGTGAGCATTTGGGTGTGTATTCTGAATTTCTACATATTTTTATTAAGAAATTAGTGTGGAAGATTGATATATAGGAGAATTGCTTAGCAAATACAAATATATTGGGGATATACTAAGTCTCTCTATAAAAGTTACTATTTTGATTGTATAAAAAAAATGTTAGTTTACTAATCCATCCTAAAAACTTAAGCTATTAGGAGGTGGGTCAACAGTAATTTAATACTTTAACACTCTCCCTCACATGTGAGCTGGACAATGGGTAATCGTGTAGGTAAATTAGTTAATTAGAAAGTCCAACACATGAATATTTAAGCCTGAGATATATTAAAGATGCAACACATGATGACAATTTAAATGGGGATAAAGAGTGCAATTACGGGAGTTTGAACTTAAGACCTCTCACTCTAATACCATATTAGTTTACCAATTCATTCTAAAAATTTAAGTTATTAAGATATGAGCCAACAATAGTTTAATACTTTAACAAAAAAATAAATGCACAAAGAGTTTGTATGCACAGGAGGTATGAAAGCGATCGATTAGCTAGTATTCGGCCTGCATTTAAAATTAACATCAAAAGGAAAAAGAAAGGAAAGGATTTAGACCTCCATACAATTATTGATAGTTAGGGATCGTTGCTTTAAATGCGTTACGACGTACGTACGCATACTGTTCATGAGTGTTCATCTTCTTTTTCTTTTTCTCTTTTTTTTTTTTTTTTTCCTTTTTTTGTTCTAGCAAAGTGCTTTAAATAATCGATATCACAATACTTCTCTACACGAGTACTTAACATGCATCTTGGAAAGCTAAATTAGCTTAAACAATGATAATAAGAGAAAAGATTTCAGCCTAATTAAACTACTGTGGTCATCATAGAAGTTGTTAGACAATTCGTTGGCTTTTTTTAAAAAAATCTTTTTGTCACCATTTTATACGTCATGTTCTTTGCCTTATCAGTTGTTTGTTATGATAAAGTATGATATATTAGTCCTTTTTTTTAATGAATTAACTCCTTCAAACAATCAATCGCAACCACTTAAATTTAAATTCAATTTTTTTATACAATATTATATATATATATACATATATATAACTCAAGTCATTATTTAAGTTGTGTAAATAAATACATTCTTAGACCTCATTTACTTTACAGATTTGAGTTTTCAATTCGGACTGAAATGTGACACTTTCTGAGAGCTTTTTACTGTAGCAAAAAAAAAAAAAAGGTTAAATATGACATTTTTTGAGAATTTTTTACTGTAAAAACTTAAAACTAAAAACTTAAATTGATAAAATGAACGAGATCTTAATAACACTTTGGATCTTAAAAGCTAAACGACTATTTTATTAAAGAAACTCTGCAAATATGTTAAGCATGCGGCTTCTTTGCTTGATACGCAATATATTCAAGGACAACCAGCTACGCCTTTTTTCTTTTTTTTTTCAACCAACAACAATTATTAGCCCTCTTTTTTTTTTTTTTGCCCCTAACTACTTTCTCATTTTCTATTCCTTGCCAGTTGACCGTATATGTGTTTTTAAAACAGTGGTTGTACTTGTATACGTATGATAAGATCTGTGATATTTGAGATGTATACAGTGTTAGGTTCATAACGTCTTGCGTATAATACTTATGAGCATGTACGATAAAGTAAGATATTATCCATTTTGAGAAAGTATGGAAGTAATTTTGGAGAGGATAATAAATAGTCTACTTACTCTCTCTGACAAAAGTGGAAATACATAAAATAAATGATGGGCATAATTTAATAGTAATTCCACACCTTATTCTAGTATGATACTATAAAATTGATCAAGTCTTTCAATCTCAAATTGAAAAATATAAATAAATAAACAAAACAAAACGAAACCGTTGATACACTGGACTTTTATCAATTGGTCATACCAGTGCCTCAAACATTAATTTGTTTCCAATTAATTAGTTATTATAAATTAAACGGAGGAACTAGCAAATTTAATTATCTGTAGATAAGCACGTCATTCATGTTCTTAAAAAAAACATAATAAAATACCAAACTAATGTGTTTTACGGTGTTTTACTATTACCTTATAACATTAGTGGTGCACTAATTATTATTTTATCATGCTTATTTGCTAATTAAAAAACATGGTAAAATATCAAGATTTTATCATGATTATTTGCTAATTGAAAAACATGGTAAATTTAGTTATCTGTAAACAAACACGTCATCCATATCCTTAAAAAAAACATGATAAAATATCAAACTAATACGTTTTACGGTGTTTTACTATTACCTTATAACATTAGTGGTGCATTAATTATTATTTTATCATGATTATTTGCTAATTAAAAAAGGGATCAGGCGGTGCATCTCACGCTCTCATTTTCTTTAGCTTTAAACAATTTTAGAAATCACTCAGGAGTGGCAAGGGCTTCAGCTAGACTCTAACTGGTGCATTAATTATTGATTTATGGACAAAGTGGTTCTAGCTATAAGCGCATGAACAGAGCCTTTCACTAGACAAATGAAAAGAGCTTAACAATGAAGCTTAATTGGGTTTTAGGCCGGTTTGTATTGTGGCCGTGTGAGTACTCTTCCATGGCTTTCCATAAAAGTGAAAGGTTAAATATGTCAGTGGAAGCATCAAGAGCTAGCCCTCAAAGGGCACTATATATCCCTGAACTCATAAAAAGGCATTTTCCGTCTTAGAGTATATAAGTATTGGCCCCCACCCAATAGTCCTCTTCCTCTTATATATATATATATTAAGATTCCATGTGGTTTTACAAATGCGTTTGATCCAAAAAAAGTCTTCTCCCTAGAAAGTACTCAGCAAAAGTTCCACTAACCATAGCAATTTGATGATTGCATTATTAACTGCGTGTACCAACTATACATAAAATACATAAAGCTCCATGAAACTGTGAATTTAATTAAAAGGGAAAAAGCAAAGTACTTCAGTTTTTATAACATTAAATGAAAAAGATTCGTTTCATGTTTGGAAATTATAAAGAGAAAATGAAAGGAAGAAAACACTACAAAACTAATAGCACAAAATCCAATCGGCCACCAAAGAAAATGTGCACACAATGTGGAATATCGCAGAGTACTAATGCTGCTAGCTAGTTAATTTTACAAATATTTTAATACAAGAGTGACACAACCATTTTTCTAAAAAATTATAATTAATAGAAGAGGCGCAATTAAATCCTTTAAACATCATTACTAAGGATCAGATTTGAAAATCTACTCTAAATACTACTCGTTTGGACCCTCATTTTGAGGAGTCTCTTAAGAAGACTCAAGCACATCTTTGAGGGAAAGATGAATCGAAGTGTAAAAAAATAAAAGAAAACAAATATAAAAAAATACTAGGGATTTTAGTGGTTCAACGTAAACACTGACCTCTTTAGTAGTTACATTTTTGTTGAATAGTTTTATACTTTAACAATATATAATACACACTCAAACTCTTCTTACAATATATATATATAATATA
This sequence comes from Morus indica, assembly GCA_029231665.1. NCBI lineage: Eukaryota > Viridiplantae > Streptophyta > Magnoliopsida > Rosales > Moraceae > Morus > Morus indica. The sequence goes on from JACAGA010000012.1 coordinate 2,562,795, forward strand.
TAGTTTTATACATTAATGAGCCTCATTACCCTCCTATATTTTTGAAGGCTCCCCGCTCAACGTGGTTAGAACATGAATGCATAAACCAGCATCTTCCTTTCATAAGGAGATCATGGATGCATGCATTCATAGTCAGATCGAACTTCTATCAATGCTTATTTCGAATGTTTTGGATGATAGACGGAGCTATGTTTAAACTAGTGGGGACTTAAGCCCCACTCACATTTTTTATTCTTTAAAAAATTTACCTATATCCTTGTTATTTTAACAAATAGCCCCCAGAAAAATTGAGAAAAACCAATTAATAATCACCCCCTAAAATCTTTAGCCCCATAAGAATTAAGAAAAAATCAATTTTACTCCTTACTCAAATCTACATTAATTTACATTAAACTAAATATAGCCCCTCTAAAATTACAAAATTCAATTTGTTCCAACAAAATATTTAGAAAAAGATTTATGCCCCCCTACGAATAAAAATTATGGCTCTGTCACTGTTTTATATGTCATCCGATCATGGATGCGACGAGATCCGATCAATTGCATAAGTCGGAAAAAGTTGCATAGCCCTACTTGCTGACCACATTGAACAAAGTCTCTTGAATTTGTAGTAGCCGATGTGGTACATTCGATCCTCTACGTTTAGTGAGAAACTTTTATGTCATAGCTGCTTAATTACTGCTGGAAAGCAGCCTAAATGGTTGTGGATGCGTGATGATATCAAGCATTCTTGAGGTTGTGGCTACTTGTTCATAGCGAGTAGCGTATAAAATCGAGGACTACTTGCCTTGTGAAGCTACTTACGTTGAGATATCTCCTTGAATCCTATCAGAGCCGGTCGTTTAGCAATCGGTTCTTCCACTTAGATGATACTCCAATGTCAAATGGTGCCCTTAATTATTGGTTGAAAAAAAAATAGAATATTGTTGGTCATTTAAGGTCTTAATAATTAAATGAGTTGGAAAAAAGTGAATATTTGTAGTAAAAAATGCATTTTTACTTTATTGGTAGAAACTGTTATTTTTAACTGTTATATTATTGTTAACAGATAGATCTATATATATTTATATGAAACTGTTTTTATATAAGATTAGATCGTTAAAAAACTAATTCACAGTAAAACCGCATGCGTTGTTAATGCAACGACATACGTGGAGCAAAATAACCTTCTCCTCTACTATAAATGCACCATTAAAAAAAAAAAACATATTTGAGCTGTTAGCTTCTATTTTGATCATACGAAGAGTTGACTTTGAGTTGTGAAAATTGAGTTATAACACTTGTGTGTAATATGGATTATGGAATCAAGAATCTACGTATAGCTTTTGTTTTCTAATTACATCCAAACGATGCTTACTAGTTACTACAGGTTTTCGAATCTCAACGCTATATAATTTTACCAATTTTTGCTAATATGTAACGTCCACGTGTAACTGACTTGGTTAAGAATTAAAATGTATGTATAGGTGTGAGGAGATGAGACGTTTAGTAAGGAAATTCATACCATGATTTGAATTATGGTTAATAGTTCATTATAGTATTTTTTTCTCACAAAAAAATACATATAAATAAAAAATAGTTCTAATCTCGTGATTCTAATCCATGAACAAAACGTCTCTTAAAATGTATGAGCTGGCATGATATTGGGTCCCATGTGAGGGGCAACGATTGAACATGCTCCGAATTTTGATGCTCATGGCTAAGAGTTTAGTGGCGTCAAAATCCATTCACTAATCATTACCACTCCCACTAAGCCTCCAAAGTTAAAAAAAAAAAACAAGTGGAAAAAGAAGTCTCTTACGTCTATAAAATATGTTCATGGGGTTTGACAATTCTGAACGGCTCTCTTTCATTGGTCGGAACCACCTCACTATAATTCACCTTTAGTGGTCAAAACGTTTAAAGTCACTCTCACACTCTTATGTCTCTTTTGTATTTGTGTGCACATTACGCACTTAAAATAAAAGATGTGAAAATGGGGGAGGGGTGTTTATGAAATTTAAGTGGCAGAAAAATCGAAGTGGAGGATGTGTTTTTGAGAGGGCCAAGAGGGAGACCCTCACCAAGCCGACAAATCCCCGTTTGAAGGGTGCAACGTGGGGGTTTTGTAAGGAATATGACTTATGTCACTTTTCTATATATATCTATATATATATATATATATATATATATCATTTTACATGGATATATAATATATATATATATCTATATATATATGTGTGTGTGTGTGTGAATAATATTATGATCTTTTACACTCTTATATCTCATCTTTATAGTACTCCAAAAACTCATGGTGGCTTTGTGGCTCCACCGCTACCGTTTCCACCACCTTTTGTTTGCGGCAGCCACCTTCTCTCTCTCTTTTTTGTTTTTTTTTCTTTTTTTATAAAAACCTTTTGGACCTAATTTCTCATGAGTATGATTATTTGGGCATGCAACATGCGACAACCTTTTTCATTAAAAAGATTTTGTGTCAAATCCATGATAAGCTCGCCTAATGCATAATAATCAAGGATTCTAATTTCCTTTTCATTTCTTTTCTTTTCTTTTCTTTTCTTTTTTCCCAATTTGTTAATGTATTAAGATTAAGAAACAGTAATTACTTTATCTTGTAGATTTATTTCTTTCCTTTAGTGTCAATTATTTACAGCAGTCCTGCAAAGTTACACGGGTATAGTAGTAAAAAGGTCAAATTAAAAAAAAAAAAAAAATGAATGCGATATTTCTCGTCACTAGTAAATCTTTAACAACATTAAAAAAAAATAAGATGTGATTGTTTTTAAGAATTTTTTATTGTATCAAAAAAATAACCGTTCACTTCGTTAATTTGAGTTTGTAATTCGAGTTGAGATGTGATTTTATATGAGAGTTTTTTACTGTAGTAAAAAAATTAGATGTGACTGTTTCTAAAAACTTTTTACTATAGCAAAACTCAAATTCTAAACTCGAATCTGTGAACAGGACTGAGGAGTTTTTTAGTTCACTAATTCGAGTTGAGATGTGACTTTATGTGAGAATTTTTTACTATAGTAAAAAAGTAAAATGTGACTGTTTTTAAGAACTTTTTACTGTAGTAAAACTCAAATTTTAAACTCAAATTGATAAAATAAACAGAACCTAAACATGTTGGATTTCCTATTCTATTTCTTTTTATAATTGTCATGGAAAAAAAAATAAAGAATAAAATCAGAAAGATTGAATCCTAGGATAAAGTGGGAAGTCAGGGGTGGGGCCAACTGTAGATAATGAGCTGCTCGGAGCCGTCCGATAAAAGAGATAAAAGAGCATCTTTAATATGATTACCGGCCGGGAAAGTGGGGCTTAAGGCTTCTTCATTGCGCGCGTGTCTTCCTTTTAAAGCGTGCGAAGACCCGGCGTGGCGTGGCGGGTCCATCATGGCTCGGCTCGACTGGGCTCAGCTCAAGCCTTTCTTCCTTCATTAATACACGCGTGCGCTGCGCGGAGCAGCCTAACATTTGTAAAAAAAAAAAAAAAAAAAAAAGATCATAATGGGCCTCCATAATCGCCGGTTGGCTGGGTTGGGCGGCCCACGATTTAAAAAAAAATCCTATCGTATCTATCATCGGGGACTGTTAGTCCCACATGCCACAAGGGCGCGTGGTTTCCAAACGCCTTCAGACACCACGTACAACATATTCCAACGGCTTAACAGCTGGGTTTTGCATTGAAGAATCTTAACGCGTGGGATTGTCATCTTTTTCCCCTTGTGTTGGGGGACAGGGTTGGAAGTTTATGGGGCCTCAGATACTAATTAAAATAAATTTATTTAGTTCATGAATTAAAATAATGTGGTTAGAATTATTTTTAATTTATGTATATTTTTTATGAGAAAAAATATTGTAGTAAATCACGAATTATGATTCAAATTAAAATACGAATCTCTCTACCAAACATTACAAGATTAAAATCCAACTCAAAAAATGAAAAATAGGAAAAGAAAGACAAATATTTCAGCTGAGATGGAAATTAATTAATTTTGGTCAATTATTAAGTTCCTAGAATTATTGACTGAGATTTGGATCTGCTTACTCACCGTTACAGGACAAACAAAATTATGTTAATGAAATGAAGAACCTACTGCAATATGCAATTTTGACTCTTTTAAAAAAAAAAAAAAATTTACATACAATTTTAAAAAAAACCATCTTATTTAAACCGTCAAATCTTTATCAAATTATTTTACACATTTTTTCCGTGATTTTGATTGAATTTATTATTTTAACGTGATTTTGATTGAATCTAATGTTTTAAAACATGCTTTGTGGCAAGTTATGTTAAAAATTATTATTATTATTATTATTATTATTATTATTATTATTTACAGAAAGAGGAAGGTGAGGAGTTTTGGAAAAAATAAAATTGATGTAATGCGAATGTGACTTATGATCAACATGAAAGTAACCTTTAGATCTAGAGACTTATATATGTTTCACTTTTTCTTAAAGGGTAAACAATACATGTGTGTGTGGTGTTGTATATATATATATATATATATATTATATGTATATATTTCAATTTGGAGATTAAGATAAGATAAAATAAAATAAAATAAAAACCCCATAAATGAAAATTGAAAAGGGTTAAATTTCCAATTGCAAAAAAGGTCATTTTCATATTAGGAAAATTTTTGACTAAATACATAATCAGAGCCGTTGAAGCAGTTGCTTTTGTTGTATAAAAGGGAAGGTCCATTGTTTAACTTGATCCTTACTGATCAGAAACAACGTGCCCTTTCACTTTGAAGTTTGAACTCTCCAAATTCTCTGTCAGTCACCAAAGAATCGAATTGGAATTGGAATACAGGGAATTGGGGTTTCGTCTCTCTCACCTTTTTTTCTTTTTTTTCCCATCTCTTCCAATCTCTCAAACTTTATCGCTCACTCATTCAAAGCTTTCTTCTTCAAAGCCAAAGAGAAACTTCTCTACACTTTATATAAATATATATACACATATTTTAGTTACAACTAAGAGCCAAAAGGGTCTATTTTTCCACCTCCAAGTCCAACTTCTTCCTCTGTAGTGAAACTGAGAGATTTGTGTTTGTTTATATAAATCTATTTCATAAATTTTTAAATTTTTTTTTCCTGCTTTTGAGGTCTCTCGCCGTCTTTGGGAATTCGGCACTGGCTTTTGTCTGTGCGGATTGTTGGCTGCATTAAAAGTGGATATCTTTAGGCGTAGTTTTTGACAGGGCTAAGGAGATCTGTAGCTGAAGATCTTGCAATTATTTCAACGCATTTAAGTCTCTCTCTCTCTCTCTCTCTCTCTCTCTCTCTGTGCATCAACTGTTGCTCTGTACTGGACTCTTTTTTTTTTTTCATTGGAAAAAGAAGCTGATAAATCAAAGTCAAGCTGAGAAATAAGATCGTTTTGTTTGGAAGAGAGTGAAAGATCTAGGCTTTGCTTGCTCGCTCGCTCGCTTTTTCTTCAGACTATAGAAAGTGACATATCGTGCAAGGTAAACTAGTTTGTTGATCTGGTTTTCTTTCTCTTTTTTTGGACAGCCTAGTTCGTGAAAAAACATGTTTTAGAATTTTATTTTTCCCCCCCTTTTTGGCCCTCTATTTTATCCGTTTGCTTCTGGATTTCTGTGGGGGTAATTTTCTCTGGTATTTGGATCTGGGGTTGTGGTATTTTCTTATTGCCTTTCGTTTTCTGGGGTTGCGTTTTCTTGGTTACATTTGTTTTGTCGCATTAACTGTCTTTTTATGTGCTTCAGATCACCAAGATTTAGACGTTGCCCTTTTGTGTGAAAACAAAAAGAAAAAAAAAAAAAAACAGAGACAATGTTGCCTCAGAAGCAAGCAGAGGAAGCCATAGTCGCGAACTTTAGTGAATCCGATGGACATCATGAAGCCAAGGAAGAAGGGAAAGAACAAGAAGAGGAGAATCAGTCACTGTTTAGTGTCAGGAGCTTTCTCTGGCATGGTGGCTCGGCTTGGGACGCTTGGTTCAGTTGCGCTTCCAATCAAGTACCATATTACATAATCCCAAGAACCCAATTTTTTCTTTAGCCCAATAAAAAAATTAAAAAAAAAAAACATATAACGCTGTTTTGTTTATGGACATTTTTGTAGGTTGCCCAAGTCCTTTTAACACTGCCGTACTCGTTCTCTCAACTGGGTATGCTCTCAGGACTCATTCTTCAGATTTTCTATGGTCTGCTTGGAAGCTGGACTGCTTATCTCATCAGTGTGCTCTATGTTGAGTACCGAAGCCGAAAGGAGAAAGAGAATGTCAGCTTCAAGAACCATGTCATACAGGTAATAATAATAATAGTAAATAACAACAACAATATAATTGATCATGTAATGACACTAATTATCTAATAATTTTTTTTTTAAAAAAAAATAGTATAATAGCTGCTCATACAACGTTGTGATGTGAATTTCTCACCATCACCAACACCTAATCCAAATAAAAAAGAAAAAAAAATCGACAATAAAACTTATCAAATATTGTACTTGCAGTGGTTCGAAGTGCTCGATGGGTTACTCGGCCCTTACTGGAAAGCCTTGGGGCTTGCCTTCAATTGCACTTTCCTTCTGTTTGGATCTGTCATCCAACTCATAGCTTGTGCAAGGTAAAATGTTATTTTTCTTTTCTACGTGAACAAATAATCGTTTATAATAATACGTAACTGTGTTTTGGTCAAGTAATTTTTGAGTTTCATTGTTGGTGAATCTTCTTTGACCGCAGTAACATTTACTACATCAACGATAATTTGGACAAGAGGACATGGACGTACATCTTTGGAGCTTGCTGTGCGACAACGGTGTTCATACCCTCTTTCCACAACTACCGGATTTGGTCTTTTCTTGGCCTCGGGATGACCACTTACACTGCTTGGTACCTCGCTATTGCTGCTCTTGCTCATGGCCAGGTATAAAAAAAAAAAAAAAAAAAAAAAATTAAATGACTTCTTGATCTCGTTATAATGATCTCAAACTCATATTAATGTTTCGGATCTTGAAACCATTATTATTATGGACCCTTTTTTCTTTTTTTTAAAAAAAAATTATATCTTACGCTTTTACTTTTTGGGGTTTGGGTAAAAAGTAAAGTGGTTAAAGGTGAAAAATAAAAAATTTTGATTCTTGTGTTCTAGGATGAGGGCGTTGTACATTCTGGTCCGACCAAACTTGTACTTTACTTCACCGGAGCCACCAATATACTGTACACCTTCGGTGGTCATGCCGTGACTGTGTAAGCTTTTTTTTTTCTTATATATATATATATATATATTGCTGTTCTTTACTTCTTGCATTTGTTTCTACACGGCTTCTCTTTGCAGCTTTTGCCGGCCGTCTCGGTGTTCGAGACCCACAGACAAAATTATATATATTTGCTCCCTTCTTACCACTTTTTGGTTTACTCAGGCAAAAAAAAAAACATTACCTTATAACACCAACTCCTTCCACTTCCGTGGGAAAATTTTGTGCACAGTAAAACTGGTCCCAACTTTATCAACGATTAGAAGTGTTTTTTGTTTTCTTTCGTCATCTCTTTTCAGCTGATATATTTTAGTTTCTTTTGTCTTTTACCCCAATTCATAATTTCTCCATCATAGTCATGAGACTAAAATTATTTTTATAGTCAAAATGTTAGCTGGAAGTAGGAGAGAAATGACATCAGGGGCATTATCGTAATCTCAGGTGGTTGCTGCTAAGTTAATTAAAATGTTACTAATAGTGCAGTGTTGTCCTTTTCTTAAGCTTAGAATAGTTAATTACCCAATTTGGAATGACCTATGACTAAATGGAATTCTGGGTTTTAGAATTGTATCTCGTTCATTTCACTAATTTAAATTTACCCAATTTGGAATGACCTATGACTAAATGAAATTCTGAGTTTTAGAATTGTATCTTGTTCATTTCATTAATTTAAATTTAAAATTTAACTAATAGTCCAGTGTTGTCCTTTTCTTAAGCTCAGAATAGTTAATTACCCAATTTGGAATGACCTATGACTAAATGGAATTCTGGGTTTTAGAATTGTATCTCGTTCATTTCACTAATTTAAATTTACCCAATTTGGAATGACCTATGACTAAATGAAATTCTGAGTTTTAGAATTGTATCTTGTTCATTTCATTAATTTAAATTTAAAATTTAACTAATAGTCCAGTGTTGTCCTTTTCTTAAGCTCAGAATAGTTAATTACCCAATTTGGAATGACCTATGACTAAATGGAATTCTGAGTTTTAAAATTGTATCTCGTTCATTTCATTAATTTAAATTTAAAATTTAAATTTTTTAATTTTTTTATTATATTAAAAAAATTTATATAAAATTATATCTTAATTTAAATTAAAAATTTAAATCAGTAAATTAAAAGGGTTAATGATCGGCCTTCGTATGCAAATGTTTCAGGGAAATCATGCACGCCATGTGGAAGCCTCAGAAATTCAAGTACATATATTTGCTGGCCACACTCTACGTTTTCACACTAACACTTCCGTCAGCCGCCTGCGTTTACTGGGCCTTTGGGGATAAACTCCTCAACCACTCTAACGCCTTCTCTCTCCTCCCCAAGACGAGATTCCGTGACGCCGCCGTTATCCTAATGCTCATTCATCAGGTCAATCGATTTCATCTTTTTATTTGTCAAACAATATCTAGCCTTTAATTTGTTTATAAATCGTCCATACCAGCACAGGTTATGTCAGTTTTGTGTACTTTTAAAAAAATTACATGTCTTTTTTAGATGATTTAAATTAAATTTTAGTACTTAAAAACATACACAGAGAAGAAAGCCCTTATTTAGAAGATTTATATTATAATCTGAATCATAATTCATGATTTATTAGTGTTTTTTTCACAAAAAATATACATAAATTAAAAATAATTTTAATCTCATAATTCTAATTCATGAATCATTTATTTTACCGATTTTAATTTTTATTTTTAATTTTAATTTTTTTACAGTTAAAAATTCTTATAAAACATTATATTTAATTTTTCTGTTATAATTTAAAATTTTCATATAAAGTCATATTTTAATTTAAATTAAAAATTCAAACAACAAATTGAAACCTAAAATTTTAATAACCAAAAATGGTAAAGAAGGAATTTCATGTTTTATATATATATATTATATATCTGACAAGGATTCAATTGGACTTTTTTTGTGCAGTTTATAACATTTGGGTTTGCATGTACGCCTCTGTACTTCGTGTGGGAGAAGGTGATAGGGATGCATGACACAAGGAGCATCTGTTTAAGGGCTCTGGCTAGACTGCCAGTTGTCATACCAATTTGGTTCTTGGCCATAATCTTCCCCTTCTTTGGGCCCATTAACTCCGCTGTTGGGGCTCTTTTGGTTAGCTTCACCGTCTACATTATCCCATCTTTAGCCCATATGCTAACATACAGAAAAGCCTCAGCTCGACAGGTAAAAAATAAATATGTTACCGTAGCTTTTTCTAACAAAAATTAAATTTTTTACTTGAACCCGCAAAATGAACATGACCTAAAAAAATAGTTGTTTAGTTTATAAATTAAAATAATAAAATTAAAATTATTTTTAATTTATGTGTATTTTTTATAAAAAAATATCATAATAAATTATAAATTATAATTTAAATTAGAGTATAAATTCTCTTACTAAACGTCACCTAACTTAATCAATCAACGTGAATTAAATACAGTGAAAATAGTGGCTAAGAAAGAAGAATGCCTTGGCATATGAAAATTCCGAAATGCCTAACTAGATGATGGACAATGTCTCTTAAGTGGCCCACTTAAGATGTGTGACTCTGACATGATGGTAGGTGTAAAAGTCTATAGGGGGACTTGGAAATTATCTCGTTTAGTTGGGGGTATTCTGGTCATTAAAGAATGAGTGGGCACCCGGGTTCGGTGGGGATTCCCACATTCCGCAGGTTCGAGACTAGTTGTGCCCACATGAGAGAGAAAGTGGAGAGAGAGAGAGAGCAGCAAGTGTACAAGAGCATTTACTGCTTGGATTTGAAATGTTACGAGAAGAATTGAGATAGGTGGAGAGTCCCTTTCGTTTAGTTATACGCTAGAGTTTGAGTCTACTACTGTCTCCACTTAGCTGGCGGATTTGAACTGGACTCCCTATATATATATATATATATATATATTCGATAAAGGAAGAAAAGCTTTATATATTTTATACTTTATAGGGTCTAAATGCCATGTAAAATATAGCCACAATTAGCTGGTTCGTTAGCATGGTTTCTATTACTAAACTAAATGCTCGAGACTTTTGTAGGTGTTTTGGTAAAAAAGAAGCTAATAAAACAAAACATTGACATATGTGACTCAATTACGTTGAAAAACTGATTAACCTAACGACACTATAAGACTACTGATTAGTTACTCTATTTACCTTTATTGATTTTTAATGCGAGTTGAGATTAAGACTTATTGTTGTTGTTTTTTACAGAATGCGGCAGAGAAGCCTCCATTCTTTTTACCAAGCTGGACGGGGATGTTCGTGTTCAATGCCTTCGTTGTTGTTTGGGTGTTTGTGGTCGGGTTCGGGTTCGGCGGATGGGCAAGCATGACCAACTTCATCCGGCAGATTGACACCTTCGGGCTCTTTGCCAAGTGCTACCAATGCAAGTCACCCACTCCTCCCGGGAATGCCACCGCCGCGGCGCACCCGCATCACTAAAAAAAACAACCTTACTTTGCTGGACAGACTCTCTCCTCATATTTTGTACCATACATGGGGAAATAGTAATATTTCCCCTACATGTTATGTGTGCTGTTTTTTTTTTTTTTTTTTTTTGTGGGGGTCTTTTTGATTTTCTAATTTTTTGTTAAATTAGTTGATAAGAAAAATAGTGTGTTGAATTGTGATGATTCCTTTGCTATAAAAGCATAGGCTAATTAAATTAAAGATATATATGTTTTAGGTTCTTATTTTTTGTCATCAATTTTTTTCTTTTTTTTTTTTGATATATAGTTTGGTTGGGAGATAATATTATAAAAGATTTTGTTGTGTTGATGTTGCTATAACTTGCAGTGTCATTATTACTAGCATGTTTCCAAAGTTGATTATAAAATTGGATAAAAGAGTATGGGCATGTCTGGGTTTTTAAAGGCACCGTGGACAGACCTCTTTGTGGCTCCCAGCAAAAAAAAAAAAAAAAAAAGATTCGTCTCTGAAACTTTGGCGTGGGCCCCGCCCCAATCCCACATGGGCTGCACAAGCTTTGCTCTGCTGTTTGTCACGTGCCACTCTTTGCTCCTTGATATTCTCTCTTCAATCCCATATGTCATATCATACATGAACCTCTTTTATGGACGTTAGTTTTTTATGTTCGTGTTTGATTTTAAATTATAATTTATAATTTTTTATAATATTTTTTTATAAAAATATATATAAAATAAGAATAATTTTAAATTATGATTCTGAATATATAAATTAAACGTCTTTTCATACTCAAAGCAACACATCATAGCTTGATATTTAGTTCATTATCTAAAAGATCAGAAACCCCACTTTTTTTTTTTTTTTTTTTCATTTATGTCCTTGACCCTTTGTTAAATGAGGGTTCAATGTATATTCTTCTTGCGGACGCCCAAGTTCATGTCATGTTCCACGCCGAGCTATTTAATTTAGAACTAAAAAACTATAAGCAAACATTGTTCAGTGTTTGCTTTGAAAAGCGCTGATTGACTGATTAAAAATTTATAATCCTCCAGCAAAAATGAAAGTTTTTCTTCTTTTTTAGGGAAAAAAAAAATTTGTGAATTAGAAGAGGGGAGAAATATGCACGCTTTTTAACGGTATCTAAGGCAAATGCTAAAGTCAATATTAACGTGTTATTTTAATTTGTATTCTTCAATTCATAGCGCTACGTCACATGTTATACTAATCTGTTGTCATAATCGTTAAGTTTTAAAAGTGAGCTTTTAATTTTTAAATAATTTTAAACAACTAATATTGTAATAATCAAACATCAATACATCAAGTCGTCAATCAATAAGAATCAAATACTAAAATCTGACATATACTATATTTAGTATCAAATTTACCACCAAGCATAACATTTGCCAAATTTAACACCAAGAATAACATTATTTGAAAATTGATTTTCCTATTTAAATATCAAAATTGAGCATTAGCACATTGATTTGGCATTGCATTTGGAATGCATTCCACAATCAAATATATTTCACCTCCCATATTTCAAGTGTTAGTATCTCAAATAGCATCGAACCAACCATATTATGCTATGTCATTTCATGACCTCTTATGATAAAAAAATATCTAAAAGTTAGTTAAAAATTGTCCAAATATTCTGCATAGAGTGAGATACTATCATTGATTATATACCATTAGGATATCAAAATTGCACAGGGTTTGATTTATCAGATGGACCAAAAATTTTTACATACTTGAGTTGAGGAATATTGGAGATTTTCCTTTACAGCAGCTCTGTAACACCATTGAGTATTTTGCTTGCTTTTGCTGAATCAGTACTTATACAATTTGGTTAGATCTATGCCACTTGGACCCTAGTTAACAACTTGGTGCATTTGCTTTGTGTTGGTCATTCCTTGTCCAACATAAATGCCACAATTAGGCCTTATGAGTTGATTTTTGTAAGGAAAAAGTATTTTTACAATAAAATAAAACAAAAAAAATAAAAATTTGTAATATAAAAAAATACTCCTAATAGGTTCTTTACAAGGTTATCAGTGATAATTCACCTTCATACCGGTGGTAGTATATCGTGTTACCAATGATAAGTTGTTATGCTAGTAGAAGTAGTCCACCGTCTTATTTGAAATCTGGGTGGTATCATGCATTTAACCCCCTCTTGCAGAATTTCTGTTAAAAACAAATTGAAAAAAAAAAAAAAAAGAAAAAATTAGTATGGTCATGTGGTATTTCTGAACGTTTAGTAACAAAAAATGTGAAAAAGACCACATGGCTACATTAATCTCATCTTGGTGTGCATGTTTTTAACAAAAAATTTTAACTAATTGAATTAAGCGGGGATTGATTAATAATTTTAGTGTAAGAGTTTTTAAAATTTAAGAAGTAAACTAAGAATAACTCTAAAGTTTAAGAGAGCGTAAAAAAGATATAACCCTAATAAAAATAATAATAAAGGTGGCTCTATTGTCACTCATTTAATCTACTCTTCACACACTATTTTCTAAATCCGCCCATTACCTAAAATATAAATTAGATTATTGCTTTTTATACACCCTCACTATTTCAATGTCCTAAACATGAATCTTTTTGTTCTTTCCACTAGTCCATATATTCATGGCCAACCCGCGGCTCAACCCTTTCCATACCCATCTCATTAATTAGGTCATTAGACCACTAAGAGTTTTTCCATAAGCACCAAACTTTGCACAGTAGACTTATTAAAAAAGAAAACTTGTACACTAGTGAGGTTGGCACAAAGGATGAGTATAATTATCACACTGTTGATCCCAACATTTAATTAATGTTAATTTTGATAAAAACAAACAAGTGATTGTGAGATTACTAACAAATTAATCTTGAGTATTGTTGGGATTTGTTTTCAAATTCTGTATTGATCCTAATTTTTTTATGATTGACATTATTTTAGGAAAAATTGGTTGGTTGATTGTGTTTGAGAATAGATGTGCAGCTGGCAAGTTTTTTATGGAAGGATTCTGTAAGATCTGAAAACTTAATTTAGTTTCTTCTTTTTCCAAAGATAGTAAATTGAGAATTGGTGATTTGATTGATATTTGATTGAGTTTTCATAGCTGGATGATCTTCCTCTGTCTGCTAGGAATGTGTCTAGGTTCATATAACAGTTTCGGGAAGGTTTTAGCAGATAGCAGATAGATTTAGACTGGTTTTGAGAAAGTCGACCTTGACAGCTATGTTACAGTTATTGTTGTAACAAAGATCTGCAATAGATTTGGATCAATGAATGCATTTAGGAGGTTGTAAAGCTGTTAACTTTCTACTGATTTATTCAAAAGTCTCTCGGTTTATTGTACACCTTTTGATTAGTTTTGCTAGGTTGTGAGAAAGGTGAGCACTTGTATTCAAGAGAGATGATTTGAGTGTTTTTGAGAGAAAAACTTAGTTGGAGGGATTCCAATGTTAAAAAGTCGAGGGGATCTCATTGTTCAAGTCCATTGGGAAATTGTAAGTTCATAGGCATTTCGGGTATATTAAGTCCAATTGAATTGTAAAAGAGTTTTTAGTGGATTGTTCATCATCTGGGTGTGGCCCCGCGGAGTAGATTGTGACTGAACCGCGATATCATTTCTTTCGTGTTCTTTTATTTTACGTCTCTGCATTATTTATATTGTTTTACAAAGTATTAAAAGACTCAAACCGGTACCAACAAGTATATTTAAGCCAATTTTTCTCAATTAGATTATAATCAACTCAAGATATAAAAAGAAATAGAACTTGAAAACTTGGGAAATACGCAAGACTAATATCTCATAGGTTTGTATCCTCAACTAAGTCTTGTATTGAATGTTTGAGAATTTTATCAATTCTTATTTTCAATGTTTATGCCTTATGTACACGCACTTTAGATATTTATTCCTTATAAAATTGCATAAAGATTTTAAAAGAGGTTTTCCAAAGTGATTAGAAAAATATTTCTGATACTATATTTGATCTTTATATTGTATTAAAATCAACTTCTTTTATATGTATCTTTGTAAGTGTCAAAAATTGGATAGGGGTTGTGTCTGCATTATATGGTAGCCTAGTTGGTTACTTCAGACATCTTGCAAGGTATGGAAAACTGGACGAGTCTATAGCCTCTCTCTGTATGGTTGACCGGTAGTGTTTATACGGTCACATTTCGAACATTTCAGACCATTTGACAGTGATCTCAAAGGGACATTTTGATTTCTTTCTCATAATTAAGATCATTTTCAACTCTTAAGCCGTCAAGAAACTATAGAAATAGCTCCCAACTTATCAAAAATTCAAACATACTCTTTCAAGTTTACATAGCATTAATTTTCTCATCAGCACAACAGTTGGTAATATCAGAGTTTGGTGCTCACATATTTTGAAAAAAAAAAAAAAGTTTTAACAATCTTGAGCATAATTACTCAAAAGTTTTAAAAAACATAAAAAGTCACTTTACTAATAGACCCCTGTGATTGACTATATAATTGTTTGAAAGTTAGAATGAGAACTTTTTTACAATCTATTGACTATGTATTATAGAGAATTGCTGAACATGGTCCTTATGTGCCCACCATGAAAGTTCACAAGAAATTACTTCCTGAGCATCCGAAAGAATATGATGATAAGTGCAGTGCTGGTATGGATATCACCAAAAACGACATGGAAATGGAAGATCGGGTTATTGGAATGTTTTTCATGTTTCTTTGTTCAAACTCCTTGCATTAAGGAGGTCGCTTAAATCTAGAGTGCAATTGGACAACTAAAATTTTAATTGCAGAAGTAATTTTGGCAAAAATTCGTGGTATCCAAATTTGTAGGTCACCATTCACCGAGCAGAGAAATGATTAGAAATTTTGACTTATACAACTTACTACTTAAGGCTTAAGTGTGACATGTAACAAATGTTTTGTTGGTATATCACCATGCTTACTCTTGCTTATTTTATTAATTTCAGCATCCCTATAGAATATAACTTTTGTAATAGTTTGATTGATTCTATAGTGATTATCTTTCATTGTTCTGGATCCAATTAGGGTTTTTCGATGACATGGTGACTAGAGATTATCTGCTATGGCATCTGGTAGTTTATTGGTGGTATCTTATAGATTACTTTTTTGGCCATTGGGGTATAATTTTAATAATCCATACGGTTCTTACCCAAAAAGACAGAAATCAATGGACTAATATTTGTGGGTCAAATATATAAGAGTATCTATTTAAAGAAGTGTTTATTTGGTTTTCTCTAAAACAAGTTGGGAAAAATATAGTTACATTACAGCTTAACCCAACGACAATTACGCACACTCAATGGTAGATTTGAAGTCTTAAATTGAAACTCCTAATTTTTCAAAAGTTTTTTTTTTTTACATATATATATAAAAAACAGGTAAAGAAATTGAGAATTTTAAGTGTAAAGTCTTTTCTACGCATCCAAATTATTGTCTAGTCAAAACAATTTGCAATTTAACATTGTTAATGGTTAAGGACTCATTTGACAGAATTTTTACTTTTATTTTTAGCCAGTAGAAGAAAAAAAGCAAAAGTTATGATTTTTCAATAAGTATTTGGAATAAAGAGTTTAATGGGTCAAAATGATTTTTAAATTTTTGAATAAGCAATAAAAGTGTCGGAATTAAGTTTATAATGTCTTAATTAAACTCTTGTATAAGTTTCAAAGTCTATTCAAAAGTGTTTTTTTTAGAAGTCACAATTTCTTGCTTTAATTTGAAGCTCTTCTAAAAAGTCAAAACACTTGTGATAGATCATCCAAACACTTTTAAAAATAACTTTTGGACCTAAGAAATTAAAAATAGCTTTTAAGAAGCTCTCCTAATCAGGCCCCTAACAAATTGGTATGATTTTTCAAAATCATTAAGTGTTCGTTTGGTTCGTGTATTTAAAATCATTCTCATTTTACGTGTATTTTTGTGAGAAAAAATCACTATAGAAAATTATGAATCATGACTCAAAATTAAGGATGAATATAAAAAACAAGCAGGCTCTAAGACATAGCACGATGGAAACCAATACGGACTCTTTTTGCGACTGAGTATGACAGGGAAGTGCAGTAAAGCCAATCAAACTAAAGCAAAATGCGAGTATAATGAGATACACAACATTGTAATTGAAGCTTTAATTTAAACTTGGCACCAAATGCCCTTTTTACAACTCTTCCATATGCACAACATTACATTATAAATATAATTCACTCAACTGTATTGCAAAAAAAAAAAAATAAAAAAAAAAAAAATAAAAAGAAAGATGTGAACTCTGCAGCTCAGATTCGGATGCCTTTTTGTCATTCATGATTCATCCGAACGGCAGCAATATTAACCTCAACCACAACTTACCCTATGGAGTTATTTTAGTCACCAAATTTTCTGTAATTTTTAACAACTAAAAAATATAAAAAAAAAACTTAAGGGTCCGTTCATTTCGTTGATTCGAGTTTGTTATTTGAGTTAAAATGTAATTTTATGTGAGAGTTTTTTATTTGATAATAATAAAAGTTATGTGACTGTTTCTGAGAATTTTTTTATGAAACAAAACTCAAATTTTAAACTCAAATAGTGATGAACGAGACTAAATTTTTCCTTTTTTTCTTCAATATTAAACTAATTGGAGGATAGTGTGGAAAGAGTTGTAGCAGAGGATGTTCTTGGTGACATCTGCTTCAAAGCCACTATTGGCAAAATGCCGGTTTTTCTTCTTTCTTGTTCCTTAAAGAGTTCTCCGGCAAAATGTTCTATTTTCTCCAAGTTTGAGTTCCCAACTATCTTCTTACCTTGGAACAGTACGGACTCGACGTTTTTTTGGGCCAACATGTTCTCTGTTTGTGACAATATGTCTCTTTTCTTCTTGGCCACTTTTGCATTCTCCCAACCACCTTGCTTTTTAGCTATAATGCCGTTCCCCTGAAATATTTTAAAATTAGAATTAAAAAAACGTTTAATATTTTTAGTTAAAATTATTATATTATAATTTTTTAATTATATTTATAAATTATGTATTTTTTATGAAAATAAAATAATTATAACGAAATCAAATTATAATTCGAATTAAGAGAATTTAACTAAATAACTTTTAAAATTTTTTATATTTATTAAAAAAAAAGAGCACTCTAAGAATTGGAAAAATAATGTAAATATGGCTCCATTAAAAAAAAGGCCATAATTATTATATTTAAAGAAGAGCGTGAGAGATATACCTGAATGCGTACGTAATTATTCGTACGACACTCTCCAAATGCCATCGAAACTGTCTGATCCACCTATAATATTAAGTCAAAAGAATTGCAAATAATTAGGTTTATATGATAGTTAAATCAGAAATCATTGCATTCATTTTAAAATAAAATATCAAAGGAATTTTTCTGGTTGCAAAAAGGACAAGGAGGTTATCATTTTCAAAAAAAATATATCGTTCATTTTACGGATTCGAATTTTTAATTCAAATTGAGATGTGATATTTTTTTATAACTTTTTACTGTAATAAAAAAATTTAAATGTGACATTTTTAAAACATTTTTTTACTATAAAAATTAAAATTGAGAACTCGAATTAATAAAATAAACGAGACCGATCCAATCAACAAATCTTTTAACTGAAAAATATAAAAAATTTGATGATATTAATAAAGTTAGTTGGTTCTTTTATCATGGTGCCCCCCAACCACTACTGTGCATATATACTAATTTTAATTTAACACTTGGCAATTATTGAAATTACCATAATTTACTACACTTCCTTTATTAAACTACAATTAAAAATGTGCTTAAAAAGATAAAAGAACAATACAAATAAAAATAGTATGTTCTTACCAAGTCAGAAGTTCCTTCGCCGGCAAACTTGATTAGCCGCCCCGCGGTCGCAGGAGAAGAAGTGACACCGCCCACACCAAATTCCGACTCTCCATTCCCAAGTGAAATTACAATAAGATCCTCCACGCCATTACAGAGCGGGAACTCCTGCTTGTTGTTCAAAACGTGCGTGATCGCCGCAGCCGTGGGATTGTGCATCGCGATCCCACCATCGACGGCTAGGATCCTCGTCCTCCGGTCCACCGACCTCACATCCAACGCCCCGCTCGTAGCCGTAGGATCGGTTGACGTGGCGGCGCAGACGTCCCTCATCTTGAAATCGTAGCAGTCCATCTCGACGGCATCTGCGCGGGAAAACAAAAACGGCGTGCGAGAAGAAAGGTCGTAGCAGGGGATCAGCACCGCCTTCAACGTGTCCTTAAGAGTACATTCCCCAAACACCTTTCTGAACATTTTCTCGGTCTTCTTCTCCGATCCGAAAAATCGCCGTAAAATTCCTGCCGGCGAGGGGCAGGATATCTTCCGGCGATTCTTGACCATGAAATTGAGGGCCTCTTGGGCGGTGAACAGCGGCTCGCCCTCCCTCCTCCGGGTGAAGAGAAGGGCAGCGAGGACACCGCCGGCACCGGAGCCGGCAACGACGTCGAAGTAATCAGCGATGGCAGCGTCAGGGTTTCCGGACTTATGCCGTAGGGAGGACTCGAGACGGTGGAGTGAGGCGGCGGCGAGAATTCCCCCGGTGGCGCCGCCTCCGTCGATGCTGAGAATTCTGACCTTCCCGTTCTGCGCCGGAGTGGGAAGCTTAGTGTTACGATCATGGTTAGCTTTGCGATGATCATCGTAACCGAAGAGGAATTTGTTCTCCAAAATTGAGAAGATTTCGTGGGTGAGCTTGTCGGCCTCGTAGTTTGAGTCAATGTTGAGCATGGGAAGTGTGGATATTGCCGCCATTTTTGCTCTAAAATGGAAGTAAGAGAGTTTAAAATAAAATAAAAAATTTGGGTGAGAGAAAAGTATGTACGGGTGTTGGTACTGCTGCCGATGAAATTAGTATGGATTGAGGGGGATATGGGGGCTTTAAATAGGTGTGAATATGAAGAAGCACGTGTGGACTGAGTTTTGTGTGTGCGCGTTTGATATTTATCAGTGATCTCATTTTTGTGAGTCGGAACATTCCCTATTCCTCCCATGGGTGGCTGGCTGGCTACTCTCATTCGAGCTCTCTACTCACCTCGATAGAGTCAAAATTCTGACACTCACATAAGACGGGCTCCGTTAAGTGGATAGATTTGAGTCCGTTTTATTCGTTAATTTAAGTTGAGATGTAATTTTATGTGAGAATTTTTTATTATAGTAAAAAAATTAGATGTGATTATTTATAAGAGCTTTTTATTATAGCAAAACTCAAATTCTAAACTCAAATCAGCGAAATGAACGGGGCTAAAATCTAACTTAATAAGGCTTCGTTTATTTCACCGATTCGAGTTTTTAGTTTTTAGGTTTTTATAGTAAAAAACTTTCAGAAAATATCATATCTAACTTTTTTTACTACAATAAAAAACTCAAAAAAAATATCATATCTCAACTCAAATTAAAAACTCGAATCTATAAAATGAATGAGGCTTAAGATTGGTCATTTTTAAGAGTGTGCGGTTTTATTCTCATAGTGAATAAATATCATTTTTTCTCTCATTCGTACAGCTGTGCGATTTTTTAATTTTTTTTTTATAATCTAGAAATGCTTCACATTTTTCTAGTCTGTTGTTTCAATTTTTTAATGAGATGGTGCGATGACAATAGCGCGGTTGTTCATCTGATCTCCACGGCTTTTTATTTATTCAATCTAGAGATTATTCACATTCCAAAACAGTGGTCCATATATACCCATGCTTAGTTAGAGTGAAACTTATGATCATACGACCAAAACTGGTTAATGTGCAGGAAAAGACGATCATCTCCGTTGGTAATGGTTTGGTAGGAATACTCCATTTTTAATGCCAACTAATTAACAAATAAATTCTTGTTTTGAATTTGTTTGCATGGTTTCTACAAATATTAAACAACATTCTTCGATTCCGTTCATTTCACTGATTCGAGTTTAGAATTCGAGTTTTGTTACAATAAAAACTAAAAAATAGTTACATTTAACTTTTTTACTACAGTAAAAAAACTTTAATATAAAGTCACATCTTAACTTAAATTAAAAATTCGTATTAACAAACTAAACGGACCCTTCAAGTAAAAAATAACAAGTAATTTTCCCAGCGAGTTGATATTGAAAAACAAGTAGAAGAGCAACTAGAGTACCCAGTTAAATCACTCTCAAATATAATGTTATTTTTTAAACTAAATTTGACTTGTGTTATAATTGGTACACACGTACCAACTTCTGACATTTACTTGTTATTAGTTGATATATTCATTTTTTTTTTCTCCTTGCATCATTGTAACTTTACATTTTCAAATCATTTTAAAATTAAAAGATTATTTTTAGTTGAGAAAAAACCCACCACGTACATATGAGGGAGTCTCTAGGATAGTGTTAGGTTAAATCTATAATTTGACACCAGTATAGGAATAGCCACGGGGAAGCCTCGTGGCACTCTATAATCAAGAACATGATCTTCAAATTACCCATTTCACTCAGTCTGTCAAGATAGCACTTGAAATATTACATAGAAATTTCAAAATGGATTTTTAATTAACATAGAAATATTACCCTTATATGGATTTTTATTCCAAATAAATCCCAGCGTTAAGGTTTAGTTCATGCAGCATCATGCGCACTTTAAAGTCCAACACTTACAAATTTTAAAGCTTGATAGCATTCATATCGAACTTGACTATATCACAAAATGTCAGGAATATTGTTAGGTTAACGCGTCCTAAGACAAATATGGATAATTTATACAGATTGTAAATTTAAAATGCAAATTATCAAAATTTGTTTAAAGACAAATTACTATTTTACTTGGAATACTTGTCTAATGTAGAAGCAATAGGTTTACCTAAAGATGTAAATATTGAGCCCAAAGGTAAATTTAAGCAGCTAATCCTTTCTCGATTTCTTGTGAAGCATAAAAACAAGCTTGTCTCTACATTCTACACAATGCTTATGAGGTGAAACTGTAAATGGAGGTCCACAAAAAAAAAATAAAAACTGCAAACCCAAAAAGAGAAAGAAATAAGATGTGGTTACAAGAGAAGCATAACCGGACATTTAGAGGGTGGATAAGGACACAGATTTAGTCCAAAGTTTGCGAGTCTCAAAATGAAAGATTCTCATAGGACTGGTTAAAGCTAGCTGGAGAACTCTTCTGAACAGTCATAAGATACACGTCGTACTCAATAAAGCATAATTGGGAACTCCAAAAGGATCCAAATTAGAGGAGCTTGCCATTGTTCGTGAAACAATAAGAAAACCCAAGAAAGAGGAGGAACCCTAGACTATGGTATTTGTGGGATTTTTTTCCTTTTTTTTGGGGAAAATGAAGGGATACTCAGACAAAATAAAAGACAAAGCCCTAACTTACACAATTTTACTTAAATACCCTGCATTATTTTATTTTTAATGCCACGTAATCAATAATCGTCAATTTGATACACAGAACTGGACGAAGGGAGTTATTTGACATGTTTTCTATACATTGAGAGGTGTTTTTACCTATTTTACAAAGTTAGGACACATTTTGAAACAAGATACATAATTCGGGAGGCATTTGTGAAAATAATCCTAATCATAATAATAAAAACTCAAATTCATAATACTTTTGTTAAAGGGAAATTATTAGAAGTAAACTAGTGGTTTTAGGCCGACAAGTTAGTCGTGGGGGACAATACGTTTTCTCCTAACTAAGCGCATGCAGAGGTCATCTAATCTTTCTTACCTACCGCTTGAATTTTGGAAGTTATACATGAAACAAAAATTTGCTACGGGCTCATGATTTAATTTAAACATAGCAAATATATATATATATATCACTTCAAAAATAACAAAAATTAAAATTATTAAAATTGTTGCTTATGCAATTGTATAGTATAATACGGTGACTATCACTACAATAATTACTGTATAATTTTGTTATTTTTTAAAATATTTTAACAAAGATATTAATTGGATTTCCAATGTACTCTCACAAATTTACCATATAATATAATTTGACATTTTGAAATGTGTTAAGGTGTCCCCACTCAGCCCGTCACGGTCCGGCGGGTGACAGAATATCGCCTGAAGATTCCAATTAGCTTAATTAATATTTTGCATTAGGCCGTACGTGGCTTTAATTAGGGAGAGCCTGTCGTTTGTTGTGGTTTCGAGTGCAATGCATGAATTTGAGCCGTCGGTCAGGGTTTTGAGGAAGATACCATGCAATTGATTGGGACCATGCTATGGCAACTTTTTTTTTTTTTTTTTTCCTTTTATAATAGGAAGAATTTGCTTTAATTTAGAGGGAAAAGAATGGGACAATAATTAAGCACTCGTGTGCAACTGCAAATTATTTAGGATCTGTTTGATTTTTAAATTCACTTTCTGATTCGAATCATGATTTATTATTTGTTACAGTATTTTCTCTCATAAAAAATATAAATAAATTAAAAATCATTCTAATCACATGATAATTCATGAACTAAACAGACCTTTATTGTAAAGTTGTTTGTACTCTTGTTCTTTTATTTTTTATTTTTATTTTTTTTGCTTAACTTTTGAAGTTTATTAATTAGTATTATAAGTGAGTATGCGCATGAGGAAAATTGTTCAGCAATTAAAGAAAAAAGTGTGTAGAGCAGCATCTTTGAAGGGAAGCAACGTGGGAGACTCTTTTTCTTAGTTTAGAGAACAAGGAAAATTAAAAAAATATATATATATGGTTATGATGAGGTCAAAAGAAGACCCTTTTTCCTTTTAGTGAGTCAATTAGTGGGAAAATTTAATTTAATAGGACGGGCAAGATGGTTACAATTGTCTACACCTCTTGTTCTGAATCTTATTTTTGCTACTTCAAACTAACTAATGTATGAATGCTGTTGGAAACATGTTAATGATTCTATAGTGAAAGTTACTAATCAGACACTTTCATTTTTAGGATTAAAAAAATAATCAATAAATCTCAAAATTAATAAGAAATAACTAATGCATGGTAATCAGGAAAGTTTGTAGTACCAATCTTAATTCTTAAAGTGTTTTTAGGTTTTGTTTGTACGAATTTCCAACATAAGGGTTTTTTTTGTTTTTTTGTTTTTTTTTTTGTTTTAACACTTAAATCGCTTCTAACTTGCCACACCCACGAATTGCACCTAAATTTAAATTTGCATATCCCTTTAGTTTGAATTTGTCCTCGCTCTTTTTTTATTTATTATTATTGTCTTTGAAATATGCACATTATTTGTTCAGTCCAAAACTTTTTACTACATTTCAAATTGGTTAGTAAGATTATGCCATAATAAAGAGAGTAAAACTGGCATTAAAATTAACAAATCAACATAAATCTCATGGTCATGTAAGTCAACAACATTCTGATCAAATTACATAGACGTTTGGTTCATAAATTCAGAATCATGATTTAAAATCATTCTCGATTTACGTGTATTTTTATGTGAGAAAATATTATAGCGAACAACGAATCATGATTCGAATTATGGTACGGATACACCAACTAAAACTTTTTAGGAGAGTCGATAAATTAACAGTGAAATATAAAATGATCTGAAAGTGAACAAAAATTTAAATCAATTGATCTAACATGCTCATATACATACCTGGTGATCTGACGACCTAAAATTCGGCACCAATCTAATTTCTAAAACTCCTCATCCGGTATTGAGTCTTGTGATGTAGTCAATTTTTTTTTTCTTTCTTTTTTTTTTTTTTTTTTTTGAAAATGATGTAGTCAATTAACATTAGCTAGAGATTTTAATTAGTAATAAAATTGGCAAAGTTAACGGATGAACCCCACGTGTGGTTAGGATCTTTCTTCGCTGCCACCACTGAGGTGCATATATAGGTAGGAATTGCCGAATTGGTGGCAAAATTTTATAAAATTCTGAAAAAGGCCCGTACAATTTCGCCATTCATGCACAGTCTGCCTAGCACACACAGCTAAGCACCTTAGTACATTTGTCAATTTTGAAGGGGACCCTTTCGATAACTGTAACTATAGGTACAAATGTATATAATTTGTGTATATAAGTGCTGACAAGAATGATATTTGTATATTTTTATATAAAATGTGTATATTTACAGTAAATTATATATATTTATAAATAAGTTATGTATATTTATATAATATTTATATAATTATGTAATTGTGTATATTTATATATAAATCGTATATATTAAATTATAAGAAGTGATAATGTATATTAATCCTCAAAATATATTTTTTTATAGTAATTAATGAACATATAAAATAAAAATATGTATATTAACTGATTTATTGTATTTCATGTTAAATATACAAGACTTTATATGTAATTATACATCATTTATGTATAAATATATACAATTTTGATACGATTATATAAGTGTTTGTCTAGTTATGCACTTTCTAGCGTCTACGAGAAACAATTCTTATATATATATATATATATATATATATATATAAAATACACCCACAGACGATATTTCTACTTGACCATATTGGCATTATATTTGATGATTGTTGTACGTACGAAAATCCGATGGGATTTGCTCATTTATTGTCACATTTGGTTATGGGGATTTGCTGAACTGTCCCAGCAGGACTAGCCGAATGTACGATCCATTTGAACTCCAAAAATCGAAGGCAAAAATAAAAATGCTGAAACTATATAGTGATATATATGGAGAAGATATTTGGCATTTTCGTAAAAAGAAAAGATATTTAATGATAGTTGTAGTTGTAGAGTATTTGTATGTACAAATCTTGATATAATTAAGTTAGAAATACCATAGAATAATATACAAATAGCCAAGCAATTAATGTAAATTATGTCCCTTTTATTGTAATGATTATATTAGTTCAACGGTTCTAAATGATAAAAAGTGTTTCACTTTCTTTCTTTTGTTTTCCTTCAATTTTAATTTATACATGATATTTTAGATTATTGATTGATAATAATGGCTTGTATTTTGAGGTTTTATATATTTATATCTTCATATTTATACGCAAAACTTGTCTTCTCTCGATCAACGATAAATTTTGGCTTGAAAAAGACCTAGACGCACTTAAAATAAAATTTTAAAAAATAAAAATAAAATAACTAAAATTTTTAAAAAAGACCCGGAATTGAAAAGAAAAGAAATTAAAACAAACTGGATTATTTGGCATGTTTGGCCGGTAAGAATGTACAAAAAATTAAACCAATATGTCTCACGTATGTGGACTTTTTTTTTTTTTTGTTTTGTTTGCTTTGTTACTATGAAAAGAACTAAAGCCGTGCATATTCATTATAAAAGGTGCGTATGTTTGTTTCACAATTCGAAGTTCTTAATTTAAATTGTGCATGTAAAAGAAAAATATTATAATAAAAAAATTAAATTTAAATTTTTATGAGAAAAAAATTATAACAATAGAATTTGAGTTGTGAAAAGAACAATGCTGAGTTTTGAACTCAAGAACAATCAGTTGAAAAGATTTGAATGAAACATTTGGCTTTTTTTTTTTCGCAAAAGTAAAAGGAGGAAGGAAAAAGAGAAATAAAAGCCATTTTACACAGGACGCAGCCAATACCTTTGAAGGCCCTACAAAGGACTTCTTGTATCCACCGTCGGAACCAGAGATTTGAAACCATACATTGTACCTAGGAAAACAAATACTTTACTGTACCTATGTCGCAGCTTATAACAAAATATCTTTCATTAAAGATATCAGCATTAAACCACCGGACATGAAAAAGGTATATATATATATATATATATATATATGTATATATGCAGTATTATCAACCTTGTCGACCTATGGAATTAGCTACAATACTGTTATTTATTGAATATGACGTGTATCTCATGACCGTTGATGTGGATCCTCCAACTAATTTTAACCAGTGTTATGAGACACTTTCATTTTGAGACTTGTAAACTTTGGACTAAATATGTGTCCTTATCCACCCTCTAAATGTCCGGTTATGTTTCTCTTACAACCACTTTTCACTTTTTCCTCTTTTTAGGTTTGCAGTTTTTATTTCCTTTATAATAGTTACATTGTTAGGTAAATCTATTGCTTCTACATTAGATAAGTATTCCGAGTAAAATAGTAATTTGTCTTTTAAACTAATTTTGATCATTTTCATTTTAAATTTACAATCTGTATAAATTATCCATAGTTGTCTTAGGATGTGTTAACCTAATAAGACATCTTGTGATAGAGTCAAATTCGGTATAAATGCTATTAAGCTTTAAAATTTGTAAGTGTTGGACTTTAAAGTGCGCATGATGCTGCATGAATGTTGTTTAATATTTGTAGAAACCATGCACACAAATTCAAAACAAGAATTTATTTGTTAATTAGTTGGCATTAAAAATGGAGTATTCCTACCAAACCATTACCAACGGAGATGATGGTCTTTTCCTGCACATTAACCAGTTTTGGTCGTATGATCATAAGTTTCACTCTAACTAAGCATGGTTATATATGGACCACTGTTTTAGAATGTGAATAATTTCTAGATTGAAACAAGAAAAAGCCATGGAGATCAGATGAACAACCGCGCTATTGTCATCGCACCATCTCATTAAAAACTTGAAACAACAAACTATGTGAAGCATTTCTTGATTATAAAAAAATAATAATAATAATAATAAAAATAAAAAAAAATAAAAAAGCATACCGAGCAAGGAAGTTGGCCAATCAAAAGATTGAAGGTTCAGAACGTTGGATCTTGGAATAGGTGGATCAATCCATCTTATGTAGCCGAAAACAAATTATCAATAATTGCAATTTGTAATGTAAAAAGCAAAAAAAAAAAAAAAAAAAAAAAAACAAAAAAAAACAAAAAACAAAAAAAAATAAAAAAACAAAAAAAAAAAAAAGAGAAAAGAAAAAAAGGTAGTGTAATGAGAAAAAAATAAAATAAAACAAAAAAATTGTTGTGAAAATCATAAATATATATGCAATTTGTAATGTGAAGATTATTATAAAAAATAATAAATAAATAAAAAAAAAGCAATATGTATCGTGAAAAGCGAAAAAAAAATACCAAAACAAAACTTCTTCCGAGCAAAGAATTTCAAAACAAAGAGATTCTATAGAATCTGTGATCGGGAAAAATAAGAAAAATACAAAACTATTCTGTAGAACCTTCTATCAGTATTTACGGTACGAATCACCCTCTCCACTTGACAATCACACAGCCTAGGTCTAAATCTAGTTAATTCAACCTCCGAGTTTAATTTCCCACCATTGGATGGAGCACGTGAACTGCTTCCACGGTCTAAAGTTGCCATAGATACCTTCAATTGAAGCTTCTACGTACGGAGGAGATGGATTTAAGGTAATTTAAGGTTTTAATAGGAAGTTTTTAACGATTTGGAGGGGATGGGTATTAGGGATTGAAGAAAATACCAATTGTCATGCCACATAATTAATCACTACAAGAAAAAAGGGTTTTTGCGACAACAAAAAGTTGTCGCAAAAAACCGCATGTCGTCGCAAATAAAGTTTTTTACGATGACATGTCGTCGTAAATTGTCGTCGTATCACAAATAAATTATTTGCGACGACATAGTGTCATCGCAAATGTATTTATGACGACAATCGTCGCTAATTCGTTGTCACAAATTTCTTGTGATATGATCCATTTTTGCTTCAAATTGTCGTCGCAAATAATCTTATTTTTTTGCGATGACAAGTCTAAAAAAGTCATCACAAAAAAACTGAAATTAATTTTTTTATAATTTTTTAAAAATGACAATTAATTAATTTTTAATATTTTTAATTAAACGTTATTATGTTACATATTGAATAGAATTTATTAAGATACATTAAAAGTGAAATATAAATTAATATTAAAAACAGTAAATCTAAATAAATTTATAAAATGCATTATGAATACTACATGAAGTGCATATATAATGTTCAAAAAAATATAAAAGTCAAAATAAAGTGAAAAATAAAAATGTACATATAACAGAACTAATCATCTAAGTTTGTAGCATCTCCAGCATCTGAATCATTATCAGGACCGTCATCATCTGAAAGAGACAGAGGAGTGTCTAGGTCAACTGGTTTAAGACGCAATCATAGGTAATTGGATGTTAGGCTGCAATTTAGTCATCAACTCTAATACCTTCACCTGATTCTCATAAATCTTAACTTGTTGCCGGTACGATTTCTCTAAATAACGACTCATACGTAGGTCAGGTTGAGCCGATGAGGTTGCATCCGAGTATGAACCAATAGATGAAGAAGAAGCCCCGAAGTAATGCTTTTGGGAGAGCGTCGGACCCACTCCTATCTTATGTCTTCTACGCATGTCAAGAACTTCCTCTAAAACCCCATGCTCGTCAAAGGCGGGTCTAGTCGAGCTTGAAGTAGACTGTGTTCTCTGGTTTGTCTCTTTTCCTCCAGAGTGTTCTACATAATAAGACATTATAATTGTTTATATGTGTTATAAAACCACTATTTCAGTATAAAAAAATTAATATGAAAAATAAAAATACTTACAAAAGTCTATTCTGCTTGGGGATTAACCTAAGAGGCCCCGCAACGATGCATGTCCCCTCAATTGTCTATGGCAGACATCGGCTCTTGAGTCTCCTTACTGGCCTGTCAAATAAATTACATTTGTTAAAATTCTTAAATTCTAATTAAATTTCAGCAGCATAACGGCTTATTTTTCATATGATCCAAAAATCAAAACCTGTAAAAAAATAACTTTAAAAGATTTCGGCACACCATAGCTGCAAGATGTGCCACCCAAAACAATCATCACAAACATATAAGTACGATAATGGAGTCAAAAAATTACTTTAGAATAATGACTTTGTTTTGATGAAGTCGAAAAAATAACTACTAACCTTTTTATTGCAATGCTGAGAGTACGATATCCGACCATGTAAGCTTAGATACTTTTGGTTGCTACGATTAGTTTTATTTGTCTCTGATATTTTCTGTTTATGATTAACTATAATAAGTAATAGTAAAATTAAGCAAATTATGTATAAAAAATCATTAAGTTGTAACAAATCTATAATTACTTGAAATTTGTCGGCAGAGAACCTATCGCAACAACGATCCCAATGAAGTGAATTCCTCATGTTACTCGGGAGACTGTCTCTACCATAGTGTTTGAAGTGGCGGCGCAGGGAACTTTTCCAGTCCTTGTAGCACTTTGCTGCCTCCCAATCAACTACGGACCTTAGAATACCGTTTTTATAGTTGTAGTCAATGTTAAACCATTCTTGTAAAACAATTTCACATCGTTAAAACGCATTGTTATGTTTAACTTTAGTATAAACTATACAAATTATTAAGCAAAACAAATACTAGGATCCGGTTTAATTTTAATATAAACTATACAAATTATTAAGCAAAACAAATACCAGCATCTAGTCCTAAATTATCCTCTTGTCTATATCACTGCTAATAATAATAATAACAATAATAATAATTCAGCAGGACCTCCAACAGGGTGCGAGATCCATTAGGTTTAAAGAGACGAAAAGAAACATTAAAGATCCCCCTTTGTTGCCAAGTAGCCATGATAATCTGCTAAACAAGAAACCAATCCAAAATAAATAAAGTGGGATGAAAAATGGTGGGAAGAGAAATTAAATGATTGTTGGAGATATGATGTAGTTTGGGCCTTGTACAGAAACGAACTCGGGTTGTATATATTGGATTTGGAGATATGACAAATTACACGTTCTCTTTCTGAACTATAGTTCTGTCTCAAAATGCCTCCTTAATTAAAATTAAAATCGAGGAAGCATTTTGTAAAAAGACCTATAGTTTGGTAGAAAACGTATAATTTATCCTAAAAGGTAACCCAAAATTGTTGAACTTGCATTTAGAGTTCATAGTTCTAAATTTTTACATTTTTTCTTAATTAATATCATTTTGATTAATATAGTTCTTTGACTAAATAGGATCTTAATTAAGAATAATGAGTAAAAATTCAGACCTATACAATATAAGGCCATGTTTTGTTCATTGATTCAAGTTTTTAATTTGAGTTGTAATGTAACTTTATATGAGTTTTAACTGTAGTAAGAAAAAATTTAGATGTGACTTTTTGTAAGAAATTTTAACTATAATAAAACTGAAATTGAAAGCTCAAATCAATAAAAATAAACGAGCCTAAGTAGTATTTGTCTCTTTTTCTCCACATAAATTCACCAAGCACGACTGCAATTCCATATCAACGCAACTTTCCCAAACAAATAGAATTCCTGAAGAAATTTATTATTGCAAATTGAAATTAGAAGGTTATAAGTTATAACAAGAGATTGTAATTGATTGTAACTAAGAGACTATCCTTATTTTGTATTGGTCAAATTAAATTGATAAATCATATGCATTAAGTCACCAAATGCAATGGTAAAGTGAGTAAGAGAGATCTCGCGCATGCCAACATCACAAGGCATGGGTTTTCACACTAGGAGAACGGTTTGTGGAACAGGACCAGGTAAGAAGATGGTGAGAATAAATTCAGTTTTATTAATTTTGTCCTTAATAATTATAATTTATTCTCTCTCAAATCAAGTTTTTTAAGTTCTTTAAATTAGTGTCACGACAGCTTTAATGGACCGAAGCAATAAAGTAGCTAACATTTTGAAGTTTAAGGAAGATCAAAGATAGAGAACGGGAAAGATTGGAAAAACACGCCATCGCTAGAGAAGAAAAAGAGAAACTGAGTTTGACCTACCCACTAGCCACCATGTTCAAGGTGACCGAAAGGCCAAAATAACATTCTCTATCACCAACGTCAAAAGAGAAAACACACAATAAACGTTCGGCTCCGTTTGGTTGGGAGATTCGTCCCCTGATTCGAATCATGATTCGTGATTCGTTACAGTAGTTTCTCTCACAAAAAATACACGTAAATCGAAAATGGTTCAAATCACATGATTCGAATCCCTGAACCAAACGGACCCGAAGTTTTGCCAAAGGCTACATTAGTTATGCATTGTAGCATCTCCTCCCACAAAGCTAGGATTCTAACTTGGTCATATCACATATCAGCAGCAACAGAAATTCAGTCAAGAGTAGAATTCAAAATCAGACTGCGCTTCCAATTAGAGCTGATTCTACATGACTAAATAAAAAAATAAAAAAATAAAAAAATGTACAAATTGGTCTTCTACAGCTGGGCATAAAAGCAGGCGATAATTAAAATCTTTCTTAAAACAAATTAAATCATGATTTCATTTGATTATATTTAACAAAATCAGGCTGTTGACAACAACTTCAACCGCTGAACCAAAGCTTTAGCTAAAGACACTACTTCCCAATATGCCTACCAGCAGAATGGAGCCGCCCTTTTGTGTCAAGCAATCTATCGCCAGGAGGAAAAGCCAAAAAGGCAGATGAAAATCATTCACACTCCCAAAAAATACTCCGTTTCCATAGAGGATGTAGGGTTCCTAGATAGGCACCTGATTTGGGTGTAGTTGGCTCTTTTTGCGTCTTCTGGATACTGTTAAAAGATGGAAAAAAAAAATAACGAGGGCGTTGATGTTAGCATATGCATAATCATAAAATAGAATTTTCTTATTTTCTTCCTTCGTTTCGGTACAAAAGAAACGGTATTAGAAAACTAATGTACAAGCATGCAAAACAACTATCAGTAGGTCCCATGTTATTTGTAAGAAAGACCAGAAGAAACTAAAAGGAGAGAAATTCTTGCAAAACAAAGAAAACAAACCACAGCCACTACAGAAAGAGAGAAACTAAAATTACTTTTCTAACTCAACAACATCAGAGATAAATATCCAAGAAGAAAACCCATAGTTCATTCTCTACCAAAGAAAAGAAAGATGCTTCCTCGACCAGATCAAAATAAGAATAGTGTTGTCACCCATCGTGGTAATTAATAACATTGAATTTTCATCAACAATATAGTGTATTCAAAGTTTTATGACACACATGGCAAAACAAGCAACTGAAAGGATATTTTCAGCAGACCTAGTAAATTTTAGCCAAACATCCGAGGTTTGTTTAAAAGATTTAAACAAATGCTCGTGCCTAAGTATCCTCATGATAGTTTCCCAGATCATTATTCTTCTGTGAAATAAAGTCGCTTGCAACCACTGCATGTACGTAGCATTAAACGCTAAGCTGATTGTTTCTATATCCTTTTTATTTTAAGATTTCCTTCAGATTTTAGTACATGATAAGTTGCTTTGTCTATTGAGATCTGAAAAAACCAAATTTTGAGCCCGTTCCTTTTGTCATTTGGATAAATCAAATATTAAGGGTTGTTCATTCTAGTACTTGTTTTTTCATTTGTGAATAATTGTCCGGGCTGATAAAGATAATAAATAGTAATATTCAGGTCCATGTATGGTTGTTTAAATATAAAACATTCGTCAGTATGTGAATTTCCTTAATGTAGAACCTTATCAACCCCCAACAGCCAGACATGAAAGCCTACACTAGCAAAGCAATAAAACCGACTTCAATTTGTATCTTCACCTATGAATCCATCACTTATGTGATTTATACTCTAAATGTTCCAATAACAATAGTTAGATTTCAGTAAACCAATAAAGAAATGACTAGAAAATTTAAAAGCAAAAATAAATTAATAAATTAATAAATAAACAAAGAAACCAGGTGATATGATTTTTGTATTGATGAACTTAAAAGACTTGCACGAAATCAACCGATCAGTTCTATCTATCATTCAATTTCACAAAAACACACGTAGATCTTTATGAAATATAAATAAAAAAATAAAAAAAACAAAAACAAAAACAAAAAGCATACCCAATGATCTAACGCTGGATGTTAAGCATCTGCTTGGCCTCGCTCTGCTCTTCCAAGAGCCCCTCACTCGTATACTTGCTCAAAAGCTCCATCTTCTTCTTCTGCAGCACCATCTTCTCAATCTCCTTCTCGTCCGGCAACGGCACATGCACCACGAACTCCCTCTCCTTCTCACTCCTCTCCTTCAACTCCTTTTCCCTCTCCCTCTTTCTCTCCTCCTCCACCACGTCCTCCTCCTCCTCAAACAACACCTCCTTTGCCACCATAACCACCTCCCCGCTCTTCACCGACCGCCTCGCCTCCTTCCTTATCTCCTCCATCCTACGCCACTCCGCCACAGCCTCCGCCCTCATCTTCTCCTCCGCTGGCCCCTCCAACCTCTCCAGAACCCCATCCTCATCGTCCCTATACCCATAATAGCTCGCATCAATTCTCTTATAAATGTCGTACCGCGTTCGTCGCTTCCGCAACTCCGGTGGCTTCTCGAAGAGCTCCCGTACACCAGGAAGCTTCTTTGCCGCACCGAAGTAGCGGTACCCAGGGCCTCGGCCGCTTGGGTTCGGGACGTCGACAATGTTGCCCTCGAGATCAGTCATCTTGGCGGCGTGTTTGGTGTAATTGGGCCCGCCGAGCTCCACAATCCGCCGCTCCCAGTGGGATTTCTCCCTTATGAGCTTGTTGATCTCGTCGTTGAGGTCGCGGAGGCGGTGCTCACCGAGCCCTTCGTTTTGGATCTCAGCGACCTTCTGGCCGATCTCCCGCATGATTTGCTGCCGCCACTTGTCAGCCTCGGCGAGGTCCCGGCATTCGGAGGCCAAAAAAGGGCGGCGTTCCTTCGGCTTTTTCTTCTCCTCCGCCTTCATGGTGATGAAGCGGTTGAGCATCGACTGTGCCTTCTCCTCGTTCCGAGCCATTGTAACGCTTCTTTCTCATGGAAATTCAAAACCCTAGTTTTGAGATGTATACATTAACAAAACTAAAGGAAATCGATACTTATAGCTCAATTCAAACAAAACAACACAAATAAACAAATTCACAATCTTGAAACCTAGTTCTTAGAGCAAGGGGACATCGTACCTGGTGAAGATAAGGGTAGAACAGCCGGCGATGTAGGCGGCGAAGCGAAGACAACGACAACCGCGAGATGTGGTGGTAAGACTATGAGGAGAGAAGAGGAAATTAGATTATTTGTTAGGGTTTAAGAATTTGGGATTTTTCGAATTCGAAAGGAAAGGGTAACAGAGTGAACTTGACTACTTGAGGGTATGTAGCAATGCTCCAGTTAAGTCTTATTTAAGTGTTAGAGACAAGAATTTTATATGTTTTTAGTACCTCAAAAAATAGACCGCTTATAATTTTTTATTTTTTAACTGTTAAATTTATATTAAAATCTATTCATTTTGTATATATATATTTTTTAACCTAATCGTATTTATTTTTAACTTGACTTTTATAAGTTATGAATGCTAAACAAATTTTACACCAGTCGAGTTTTTTTTTTGAGAGAAAGAAAAAAATAAGTTAAAATTTAAGATGAATTAAAATTAATAAGTTAATAGTTTACATAAATTAATAAATAGGTCAAATTATTATTTTCGTCCATAACTTGTCTGATTTTAAACTATAACTTGACAAGTTATTATTCATAACTGTCCATAACTTGTCCGGTTATAAACTATAACTTAACAAATTTATCCATAATTAATCTGTTTATGAACCATAACTTGACAAGTTATGACTTATTAATTTCTATAATTAAAAATTGACTTATATATTTTTTAAGCCTTTTATATTGGCCTATTTTCTACTATTTCCCTTTTTTTTTTTTTACAAACCAATTTATAATTTTAAAAATCCGGATCCATCTATATTGAAAAGCCCAATCATTGAAAAGCCTTAAAAACGACATCAAGTAGTTCTTTTGCTGGGAAAACGATATAAATGAGTAGAAATTTATAGAATGAATGTACACAGAGGAAGCGTCAAGCTAGACAAATAAATACCAACATATGTGCACAGAGTAGTGAGGAGAGAGAGACCTAGAGGTGAGAGATGGAGAGAGCATAGAGCAGTGAGGAGAGGTTGAGAGGCGAGAGAGCACCAGAGAAAGTCGGCAAGACGGCGGCCGAGAGGACTGAGCACTGAGGAGAGAGTTGTGAGGGCCTGAGGGGAGAGGCGGCCGAGAGGTATGAAAGGAGGGAAGGTGGTTCTGAGGGTGAGGGAAGATGGTTCACAATCACGGTTGTGGATGGATCCTAATGCCAGCCTAGGGTTAGAACTTGGGCCCAAAGTATAATATTATTAATGGGCCGAAAGTAAGCTTGGGGATGTGTTGTGTGGGTTGCGGCTTGTTATGAGCCCAACCCATAATTTGCCGCAAACACTTCGAGCCAGAGGTATAATGGGCCGAAAATTTAAAAATAATGCTCCAAGTTGCTTTTTTTCATATTGGGTTGGGGTGGGGTGGGTTGGGTTTGCAGGTTGTTTGGGTTTATGAACAGCCTTAACTTCCTCCACTTATCCAATCACCAAGGAGGAGCGACGGGATCACGATGGCTATCTACAACGTTTTTGCCTTCTTCTCGGTTATTTTCTCTCTCATATTGTTCTTAGGGTTTTTCTTTTAAAAATGCTGGTTATTAATTTTTTTGTGAGTTAATTAAGTAAATTCGGCTAAAATAAACACTCATATGCATGATTTGCCTTTGAACGTCGGCTATTTAACCACTACAAGAAAAAAGGGTTTTTGCGACGACAAAAAGTCGTCGCAAATAAAATTTTTGCGACGAAATGTCGTCGCAAATTGTTGTTTGTCGCAAATAATTCGTCCCAAATAAATTATTTACGACGACATAGTGTTGTTGCAAATGTATTTGCGATTACAATAGTCGCTAATACGTTGTCGCAAATTTCTCGTGATATGATCCATTTTTGCAACGACATTTCAAATTGTCATCGCAAATATTAGTTTTTTGCGACGAAAAAAAGTCGTCACAAAAAAATTGAAATTAATTTTATTTTTATAATTTTTAAAAAATGGCAATTAATTAATTTTTAATAAAACATTATTATGTTACATACTGAATAGAATTTATTAAGATACATTAAAAGTGAAATATAAATTAATATTAAAAACAATAAATCTAAATAAATTTATAAAATATATTATGAATACTACATGAAGTGCATATATAATATTCAAAAAAAATATAAAAGTCTAAATAAAGTGAAAAATAAAAAAGTACATATAACAGAACTAATCGTCTAAGTTTGCAGCATCGATAGCATCTGAATCATCGTCAGGACCGTCACCATCTGAAGGAGGCAGAGGAGCGTCTAGGTCAACTGGTTCTGGACGATCAATCATAGGTAATTGGATGTTGGGCTGCAATTTAGCCATCAACTCTAACACCTTCACCTGATTCTCATAAATCTTAACTGTTACCGGTACGATTTCTCTAAATAACGACTCATACGTGGGTCAGGTTGAGCCGATGATGTTGCGTTCGAGTATAAACCAGTAGATGAAGAAGAAGTCCCAGAATAATGTTTTTGGGAGAGCGTCAGACCCACTCCTATCTTATGTCCTTTAAGCATGCCAAGAACTTACTCCAAAACCCCATGCTCGTCAAAGACGAGTCTAGTCGAGCTTGAAGTAGACTGTATTATTTGCGTTTGTCTCTCCTCCTCTAGGGTGTTCTACATAATAAGACATTATAATTATTTATACGTGTTATAAAACCACTATTTCAGTATAAAAAAATTTAATATGAAAAATAAAAATACTTACAAAAGTCTGTTCCATTTGGGATTAACCCAAGAGGCCCCGCGACGATGCATGTCCCCCTAATTGTCTATGGCAAACATCGGCTCTTAGGTCTCCGTACTGGCCTGTCAAATAAATTACATTTGTTAAAATTCTTAAATTCTAACTAAATTTTGGCAGCATAACAATATATTTTTCATATGATCCAAACATCAAAACCTGTAAAAAAAATAACTTTAAAAGATTTCGACACACCATAGCTGCAAGATGTGCCACTTAGAACAATCATCACAAACATATAAGTACGATAATGAAGTCATGAATTGATCACGTTTTTCTTTAAATTTGAAGCAAATCCATCAGGAAACTCTATTTTCCTAAGCCAATGGATGAATATTTAACTTAACCTTAAACCTTTTAGCTTAAGATCATGAACAATAATTCAATAAGCTTTTATTTGCTAAATATGCCTCTCATATAGTGAGAACTATGCTAAAATAAGTTGCTTTTTCTCTAACAACTGTGTGTTGTTTATTTAATTTGCTTTGAGAAAAGTGATTTTTTAATTAATCATAATAGGAAAATAAGAGGAGAGAAACTAATACTACTGGGCTGAATAATACTTTCTTATTTCAGAACCAATGAATCCGTATACAGGGGTTACATTCTGTTTTATAGGCTGGCTTGCCTCTGCCCTAGAGATAGAACCTAACTAACCAGAAAATCAGGGATCACATAATCAAAGATCACGTTATCAAATAATTCCTGGATTACATCTTATCTTTATCTTAACAGCAACTCTCCTATGTCCACGTCAGCCCTACTAACTTTACTAACTTTTTCTACACTCCCCCTCAAGCTGGGTTGTATAAGTTAAACATACCCAGCTTGCATACTAATTTTTCGAACGCAGGCCTGACGAGACCCTTAGTAAGAATGTCTGCTGTTTGTTCTGTAGTTGGAACGTAGGAAACACACAAAATTCCCTCTTCAATCTTTTCTTTGATGAAATGCCTATCCACTTCAACATGCTTTGTTCGTTCATGATGAACCGGATTGTGAGACATGCTTATTGCTGCTTTGTTATCGCTGTAGACTTTCAGAGGTGATTTCACAACAACCTTCAACTCTTCTAGCAACCGTTTTAGCCACAGGACTTCACATATGCCATGTGCAACGGACCTTAGCTCTGCCTCTGCACTGCTTCTGGCCACTACTGGCTGTTTTTTACTTTTCCAGGTTACCAAATTCCCCCAAACAAATGTACAATACCCTGAAATCGATCTCCTATCATCAACCGCACCTGCCCAGTCAGCATCTGTGAAAACCTCAACACTTCTCTCACTGGTTTTTCTGAAAAATAGACCTCGACCAGGGCTGCCTTTTAGATACTTCAGAATCCTATACACAGCCTCCATGTGCTCCTTTGTAGGCGAGTGCATGTACTGACTTACAGAGCTTACGGCACAGGCTATGTCTGGCCTTGTATGGGACAGGTAAATAAGTCTCCCAACAAGCCGCTGGTATCTTCCTTTCTCCACGGGCTCACCGTTCAAATTCTCCCCTAGTTTTAGGTTCGAATCGACCGGAGTTTCCACTGGTTTGCAGCCTAGCATCCCAGTCTCTTGAAGTAGGTCCAGAACATATTTTCTTTGAGAGACAAATATGCCTTGTTTGCTTCTTGCAATTTCCATACCTAAGAAATATCTTAGATTTCCCAAGTCCTTCATCTCAAACTCGGTTGCCAGCCCCTGTTTTATCCGCTCCATCTCCTCTTTGTCATTACCTGTCAAGACTATATCGTCCACATAGACTATAAGGACAACAATCTTACCATTCACATGTCGATAGAAGACAGTGTGATCTGAGTGAGCTTGTTTGTAATCTTGTTGCTTTAGAGTCTTCGTGAATCTGTCGAACCACGCCCTAGGAGATTGTTTCAGCCCATATAGTGATTTCTGTAACCTGCACACCTTCCTGCTGTCCTCATTACAGTCAAAACCTGGTGGCAGTTCCATGTAGACCTCTTCTTCTAAGTCGCCATTTAGGAAAGCGTTCTTGACATCCAGCTGCTGTAGTGGCCACTCTAAATTTGCTGCAAGCGATAGCAAGACTCTAATAGAGTTAATCTTGGCCACAGGAGCAAACGTCTCCTGATAGTCTATCCCATAGGTCTGTGTATACCCTTTGGCGACCAGCCTCGCCTTATAACGTTCAATTGAACCATCCGACCTATATTTAATGGTAAACACCCATTTACAGCCCACCGGTTTTTTATCTAGAGGCCTTGGTACTAACCTCCACGTATTGTTCTTCTTTAGGGCATTCATCTCCTCCATAATTGCCTTCCTCCAATTCGGACTTTTCAGGGCATCCTCCACATTCTTAGGGATTTCTTCCTTTGCAAGGTTTGTTATTAGAGCTTGAACTGATTTAGACAAATTTCCATATCCCAGAAAGTTAGATATGGGATGTTGTGTACATGTCCTGACTCCTTTCCTTACAGCAATTGGCATATCCAGCTCTCCCCTCTTTGTATTTGAACCTGACTCTGGATTGGATTGCAGGTAGGTAGGATTTTCAAGATCATTGTTACTTTTCAAATTTTTCCTCCGAGAGTAAGTCAGCAGTTCCGGCTGTGTGTGCAATACTCCCCCTGAATCGGATAAGTTTATGGGATTTGGATTTGGTGCCACGTTTGACTCACAATTTGAATGAGGAAGACTTATAGGTTGACAATTTTGAGGGCTGGTCTGTTTATTCCCGGTTTGAGTGGGTTGTGGATCTGCCTGGGACTCTGATGTAAGGCTCGGATTTTCCTGAGAAGTTGGACTAGGATTCGAGTTTTCACCCAAGGAAATAGGAGAAAAATCAGGCAAAGGATCCCACAGATATTCCCACAGATCTGCTCTGTTTTCTCCCGAATTCAAATCATTCCTCTCACTCCCCGAATTGTGCTCCAAAAAATATTCTTCACTCAGACTCTCCCCCTGAAGATGATTTTTTTGAAAAAATGGCTGATCCTCAAAAAAGGTAACATCCATAGATGTAAAAAACTTCCTTTTTTCAGGGGAATAACACCGAAAACCTTTTTGAGTGGTGGAGTAACCTACAAAAACACACTTAAGAGATCTAGGGTCTAATTTGCTTCGATTTTGGTCATGATTATGTACAAAGGCTGTGCATCCAAAGACTTTGAATTCCAAGGAAGAACATAGGCGAGACTCAGGGTATGACTCGAGTAGTGTTTTAATTGGTGTTTGAAACTTTAAAACTCGGGT
Organism: Morus indica; assembly: GCA_029231665.1. NCBI lineage: Eukaryota > Viridiplantae > Streptophyta > Magnoliopsida > Rosales > Moraceae > Morus > Morus indica. The sequence continues at coordinate 2,603,223 of JACAGA010000012.1, forward strand.
TGGCAGACGATTTATCAAGTAGCATGCAGTTAAAATAGCTTCCCCCCAAAATCTTTTTGGAACATTTGAGGTAAATAGTAGAGCCCGTGCTACTTCTAAAAGATGGCGATTTTTCCTTTCTGAAATCCCATTTTGTTGAGGTGTGTTTACACAAGAACTTTGGTGGATCATTCCATTGTTTGTTGTAAAATTGAACAAGCAAGAGTTGAAATATTCTGTACCATTGTCGGTACGGAATATTTGTAAACTCTTGTTGTATTGATTTTTAATCATGGAATGAAAGTTTTGAAAAACTTGTGTGGTTTCAGATTTGTCTTTTAAAAGATACACCCAACAAACTCTTGTATGATCATCTATAAAAGTTATGAACCATCTTTTATTAGTGAGGCTACAAATTCTAGATGGGCCCCATATGTCACTATGAATAAGCATGAAAGGATATGATCCATGGTAAGACAATGAAGGATAAAGGGCTCTTTTATGTTTTGCTAATTGACAAACTTCACATTGAAAGACATCCTGAGTTTGAAACAAAGATGGAAATAAATGCTTTAAATAAGCAAAACTTGGATGACCTAACCTACGATGTAACACCATTATTCTCTCTTTCCTAGACACGGTGGTATTGCACACTGCAGCATAAAACCGACTCTTCTCATTTGAATCCTTCTCAAAGTAATATAATCCTTCGAACTCTCTAGCACTGCCAATCATCCTCCCCGAAGTCTGGTCCTGAAAAATACAAGCTGATTGTGAGATTTTTACCATACAATTTAAATCTTTAGTAACTTTGCTGGCAGATAATAAGTTGCATGATAATTTTGGCACGTGGAGAACAGTTTTTAGAGTAATATTTGGACTCAATTCAATGGTCCCAACTCCTGCTACTGTTGTGAAGGAGCCATCTGCTATCTTCACCTTGTGGGTTCCAGGACTAGGAGTATAGGAAGTAAACAGGTTCCCACACCCTGTCATATGGTCTGTGGCCCCAGAATCCACTATCCATGATTCCCCACTGACTGATGAACTGCCAAATGCTGTAAAGTTCATACCTTTTTGTACCAAAAAAGAGGTACCCGAAGATTGAAGGTTTGTGGTTTGAGTGGTAGTTAGAAGGTTGCGTAGCTGGTCCATCTGCTCCTTTGTAAATGTCATGGCTGAATTGTTGTCAGGTTTTTTCCCGGCTTCAGAACCTTGGATTGTTTGGAATCCTTTAGCCTCTCGGCCTTTTTGTCTATTTGGTGCCCAATCCTCTGGCTTCCCCTGCAGTTTCCAGCAGTTTTCCTTGGTATGATGTGGGCGTTGACAGTGATCACACCACAACTGAGGTTTCTTGTTTCCGCGTCCTTGAGATCCTTTGGCTGCCATGGCTGAGTTTTCAGATTCCAAACTTGTGGTCTCGTTCAGCATCACCTTCTTCCGCCATTCTTCCCTACGAACTTCAGCAAAAATTTCCTCGATCGATGGAAGTGGTCTCATCCCCAGCAAGCGTCCTCTAACTTCGTCCAACTCCTTATTAAGTCCGGCTAAGAAGTCGTAGACCCTGTCTTTGTTGATCATTTGCTGGTGTAGTACCGCATCTTCAGGATCTTTCCAGTTACAGCTTTTGAATAAATCCAATTCCTGCCACAGCCTTGTGAGATTGTTAAAATATTTAGTTACATCATTCTCTCCTTGCCTTAGACTCCGTGCTTTGTTTCTTAACTCAAACATCTGAGAGGAGTTTTCAAGGTCTGAATAAGAGAGGGTTACAGCATCCCAAATCTTCTTGGCAGTGGGAAAAAATAGGTAAGTTTCCCCTATTTTTTCTTCCATAGAATGGATTAACCACGCCATTACCATGGAATTCTGTATATCCCAGTTTGAGAATGTCGGGTCATTGGTACTAGGCATAGCAATGGTGCCATCTAGGTACCCTATTTTCCCCCTGCCTCTAATAACCATTTGAATGGATCGAGACCATTGAAGGAAATTTTTTCCATTTAGTCTATGTGTGGTAATCTGTAAAGATGTATTTTCAGAAGCCGCAGTGGGAGCAATTTTAGGAGTTGGCTGATTGGTAACCGGTGTTACCTCAGAGCCATCAATCCTGCTTGTCTCCGACATTTTTCTCTCTACTCAGTATTCCCTTTTAAGCTCTGATACCATATAGGAAAATAAGAGGAGAGAAACTAATACTACTGGGCTGAATAATACTTTCTTATTTCAGAACCAATGAATCCGTATACAGGGGTTACATTCTGTTTTATAGGCTGGCTTGCCTCTGCCCTAGAGATAGAACCTAACTAACCAGAAAATCAGGGATCACATAATCAAAGATCACGTTATCAAATAATTCCTGGATTACATCTTATCTTTATCTTAACAGCAACTCTCCTATGTCCACGTCAGCCCTACTAACTTTACTAACTTTTTCTAAAATCATATAATATCATCATTTATTATATATGAAAACAATATTCATTAAACATGTTAGAGCTACTTTGACGAGTGTTACGATTCAAAATTTATTCTTACATAAAAGATTTGAGTTATTCTAACAAAAAATGTTAGCTTTAGGAGCATTATCTTAATAATGGAAGTACAATTTGGAGAATTTTCGCACAGCTTTATTCCATAGAAGAAAAAGAAAAAGGTTTTAGCTGGAGATGTCTGCAAACTTAGTTCCATCACTGCTTCCATGTATTGGCTGTTTTGAAGCGTTGAACTCACTCAGGATGCCCAAAGCTTCATTGAAAGGATCCCCATGAAAGTTTATTTCTCCACCATAATGAAATGAGAAGGCATGGACTGTTCAAACAACTCGTGGGGGACCTCTCTTTCATCGACTCCACGCCCTTTGCAAAGCTTCTTGATTCTTGTGCTTGTTCCAAGTCTATACGCGATACACGTCGTGTTCATGCCCATATCATTAAAACCCGGTTTTGCTCAGAAATTTTCATGCAGAATAGGCTCATCGATGTGTATGGAAAATGTGGTTGTTTGGAAGATGCTCGGAAGGTGTTCGATAGAATGTCTGAGAGAAACACATTTTCTGGGAATTCCATCATTTGTGTTTTAACGAAGGCGGGTTTACTTGATGAGGCTATGCAGATTTTTGGGATGATGCCTGATCATGACCAATGCACTTGGAATTCTTTGGTCGCGGGATTTGCCCAGCATGATTGGCATGAAGACGCATTGGAATGTCTTGTTAAGATGCATGGGGAGAATTTCATGCTAAATGATTACTCTTTTGGTAGTGCTCTTAGTGCTTGTGCAGGATTAAAATATTTAAGAATGGGTATTCAAATCCATGCTGTGATATCAAAATCTCGTTATTCTTCAAATGTTTACATGGGATCTGCTCTGATCGATATGTACTCTAAATGCGGTAGTGTAACTTGTGCACAAAGAGTTTTTGATTGGATGGAAGAGCGGAACAGAGTTTCTTGGAACAGCTTGATTAGTTGTTATGAGCAGAATGGTCCAGCAAGTGAAGCCATTGACGTTTTTCGAAGGATGATGGATAGTGGAGTTGAACCAGATGAGGTGACTCTAGCCAGTGTGGTAAGTGCGTGTGCGAGTTTGTTGGCGGTAAAAGAAGGCCTGCAAATTCATGGTCATGTTATGAAATGTGAAAAATTTAGAGATGATCTCATATTGAGCAATGCATTGGTCGATATGTATGCGAAATGCGGCAGAATTGATGAAGCGAGATGGGTTTTTGACAGGATGCCAATCAGGAATGTGGTCTCTGAAACCTCCATGATTAGTGGTTATGCCAAAGCAGCGGGTGTCAAAGCTGCAAGGCTAATGTTTACAAAGATGACAGAGAGGAATGTGGTTTCTTGGAATGCACTTATTTCGGGGTACACACAGATTGGGGAAAATGAAGAGGCTCTCTCACTCTTCCTCCTTCTAAAGAGAGAGTCAGTATGGCCAACGCACTACACATTTGGAAATCTGCTTAATGCGTGTGCAAATCTTGCTGATCTGCAGCTTGGTAAGCAGGCTCACACTCATGTCGTGAAGCATGGGTTTCGGTTCCAAGCTGGGGAAGAGCCTGATATTTTTGTGGGGAACTCTCTAATAGACATGTATATGAAATGTGGGTCAATTGGAGATGGGTACAGGGTTTTTGAAAATATGGCCGAGAGAGATCGTGTCTCATGGAATGCGATGATTGTAGGGTATGCACAAAATGGTTATGGGGCTGAAGCTCTTGGAATATTCAGCAAAATGTTGGCATCAGGGGAACAACCAGACCATGTCACAATGATTGGTGTACTATGTGCTTGCAGCCATGCAGGACTTGTCGTGCAAGGACGTCATTATTTCCGCTCAATGACCGAAGACCATAATTTGGTACCGCTGAAAGACCATTATACGTGTATGGTTGATCTACTTGGTCGAGCTGGTCATCTTGACGAAGCAAAAAATCTAGTAGAGTCGATGCCAATGCAGCCGGATGCGGTTATTTGGGGGTCTTTGCTTGGTGCTTGTAAAATTCATCGCGACATTGACTTAGGGAAGTATGTGGCAGAAAAGCTCTTGGAAATAGACCCTACGAATTCCGGTCCTTATGTACTTCTGTCAAACATGTACGCAGAGCTTGGAAGATGGGGTGATGTTGTTAAATTAAGGAAGCTGATGAGGCAAAGAGGAGTTATCAAACAGCCCGGTTGTAGCTGGATTGAACTAAAGGGCCGCGTACATGTATTCTTAGTGAAAGATAAGCGACATCCGAAGAGGAAAGAAATCTGTTCACTCCTTAAATCCCTTTTAAAACAGATGAAGAGAGCTGGGTACGTCCCGAATCCCTCTGGCTCTGATTACGAGGCTTGCGAAGAACAGTGTGGCTCTGAATTCAGCTCGTGTTACATAATGGATATGCCACAAGAAGCTACTGCTGGGTAACTTCTTTACAATTGTGGTATAAATGCTCTCCTTTTTCGTTGTTGGATTTGACAAAAGCTTGACCTAGTTTTGTTTAAATCCCAAAAAAATTAACTTACCAAAGGGACAATTGTAAAGATTTTTCCTTTGGCTCTGTTCATGTATTACAACTTGAATCGAGAGATAAAGGTATAAATCAATATACGATATACAATTTTTGATGCTACTTATGCAAGAGGTGTCTTTCTCACTACTGTTTTCAAAATTCTACCTTCTCCTTAATCGTTTTTAACAGTACTGGATTTGTCTTGCATAACCATTTGTGTTGCAAATGTCCATACCAATATCTAAGCAAGGGGGATGTGTGAGAAAAAAAAAAAAAAAAAAACTAAGTTGGGCAGTAAAAAAAGTATTTATAGGGGTCACATGTGAAATAAATTATTTTAGAGGACTGCGTGAAATAATATTTAAGGACACAATTGACGAAAAAAATATGATTTTGAACAAAAATGTAGAATAACCAAAACACATAGTTAAGAGGTACATAAGCGAAAGAAGAAAGGATATTTAAGTAGCTTGGGGCGAATATGAGTATTTGTGTCTTGTGAGGCCAACATTTGAAAAATGTTTTTTTTTTTTTTTTTTTGAGAACTTGAAAAATAGTATTTTAGAACATTTTAAAAACAAAATATTTAGGTGGGAACATATTATGAAAAATATATATTTTAATGGGGTGAATTAGACCGAAAAAAAAATACTTTAATAAAAAAAGATTTAAGAATTTAAAATTTTAGGGAAAAAAGAAAAGCAGGAACAATAGCAGAAAAATGAAAATTTTGGTAAAACGGAACGCTTGTTTACTGGTTGAGTACTTCTAAACTGTAGACCGAATTAGCTCCTCTAGATATAGCTAGAATTGAATATTATTTTTTATTTATTTATTTTAAACCCGGAGTGGCGGATTCAAACTTACAGCTTGTGGAAGTGTGGAATCACCTGTAAGTTCTGCATCTGTATGCAACCACAAGTTACACCTTCACACTTTTTATAGTGCCAAAATATTATAGGAACAAACAAGTTCTCAAAAGTATGAACTAAAACACCAAGACTAACTCAAAACAAATATATATATATATATATATATATATGGGGTGTATTGTGGGACGGGCCGATTTGTCCACTAAATGGGGCTATAGATTTCAAAGTGGGCGGCCAAATTTTGCTGAGAGGTAGTAGAACAAGTTTCAAAGTTGCAGTTGTCGATTATATTTATTTTTTATTTCTTTCTTTTTGTTCCACGAATGTAGTTGGGTAAAAAATGCAAGTCGTTTTTAGGTTAATGAAATTGAAACTTTCGCTGAGGAGCCGTGGTAGAGATTGTCTTCGATGAAGCCGGGCTGTTATGAGAGAAAAATACATGATTTTGGCAGGGATCTGAAGGGAACAGGTTAGCCGGGGGATTGCGGCTTCTGTGGTTTAATCGAATTCGTGAAGGCAGGAAAATATTGGGATTTGAGGAGCGTCGACGCCGAAGGCGATGATTTTAACTATATTCATGCCGCTTGTTATATATAGTCTTTCTATTATGATTTCATGTGAGAAATGCTGTGTCATGATCATCTCATATATATCAACTGAATAATAACAACTCATATATGACGATTTGTTTTTAGAATTAATATAGCTAAGATCCATGAATTTCAGAAATTGAATTGGCAAAACTTTGTAGAGTTAATTAACCTTCACATTTTATTCAAGCCAAAAGCAGATCATTACCACTTTGAACTAAAAAAAAAACAAAAGAACAAATCCCCAATTTTTTAGCATCTCAGATAGCGCTAGCTAGCTACTTGTCCAATCAATTTTTATATAACGGTGCTATCTGCTCAACACCAATACTTAATTTCCTTGGAATTTTTAAGAATAAATGTCCTGACAGATAATGCAGTGATCCAAGACCAATTTAGCCAAGACACTTCCTTCTTCAATCTTCTCATCTTTAGTATTATTGTTCCAAAGGTGAACGCCATACGTTTCGCCGTCGGTTAAGTCGTTGACCATGCTCTCAACCCACCTCGACTCGGACTCGTTCTGAGGCTTCTTCAGAAGCTTCTGTATCTGCATCCAATCCACTGGATAGAACGCCTTGGGCGGCAATAGTGTGAGGTTGTACCCAGGATTACTCCCTACTCTCTCAACAACTCTTGAGACCAAATGAGGACCATTGTACTCCCACTTGTTCCCGTTATAATTCCAACTAAACTCTTCCATAAAGTCACGCAAGAGAGGATGGTTTATGTCAAAGATCAAAACGGCGTTGTTTAGCTTTGTCCATTTCTTGGTCTTCAAATCAACGTTTTGAACTCCGATCGCGTTTCTCAAGCCATAGAAATCTCTTAAGATCACGTAGTCCGTGTCTAGATACACTCCTCCGTACTTGTACAAAACAGCTATTCTTAGTAGATGGGAAAGATTCTCAGTGAAAGGTACGTAGCCAGGGTCTTTTTTGCCATCTCGCATTGATTCAAACCAAGACTCTGCCGGAGTGTTCTTCAATAAGAAAGACACATCGGGTGTGATTGCGAGTACTTTGAAACCCCGGTCGATGATCGGTTTCAGGATCCTATAACCGCGTTTTGAATCCATGGCTCTTGAGATGATCATGAGGCAACCCTTAGGGTGTGCTTTGAGGAGGGTCTCGATTGACAACAAGTGTTGCCTAGTGAAATTCTTTGCGGGCGAAAACCACGTCATGTAGAGCTGAATGTTGCACCCGTTGTTAAGGAATTCCAAAACCCTACTGTGGAATTTTTGTGTCAAGTCGTTGGAGTCTAGAATTTCGGTTTCGGATAATCTTCGACGGAACCACACCATTCTTTCTTCTTCCGTGACGTTCACCGGAGCGATTAGAGCATCGCGATCATTATCTTCTTGGTCGTCCTCGTCGATGTTTTTTTCTGTGGGATTAGTACTAATGCTGGAGAAGACCGGCAGGACATCCTCGGTGTCTTGAATTCCAATGTCTTGCGATTCGAAGATTTCATAAGTGGTTAGCTCCAAAGGGTATAAGGAAACTTTGGATAGCATGTTGCCGTCTGCATAAATCATGAAGAATATGGCTGTGAACGACATGACGAAGAAAATAGGAGACTTCGCCGCACGGCTAAGCACCTTCAAAAATACACTCTTGGACAGTTTTTTCCCCATTGCCCTTAAAAATTTGGATGTAAATTAGACAAATACAGGGTTTTTTTTATTTTTTTTTTTAATGAAGAAATGGTGGTCGGGAAGGAATTCTCTTAAATCTGTGTACAAATGACACTCAAATAAATAATTTTGGAGGGTTTTTTCTAATGATGTTGTTGAGTTTCTATGTAGATTATAAGTATTATTTTCTTCTTATAATTAATACGCTGATGTGGGCCTTGAAGCGTTATAAACATGAATATGGAATTAGAGAGAGTGATCATGTCATTCATAAATGGAAAGAATTAAAAGTAATTGTAAGTACTGCAATATCAATAACTACAATGGCTTCTAATGAATAATACTAATTGCTTAATATGCATATTGTACTCGCGCGATTCTTGGTATATATCAACAGGTAACGTTGCAATCACTTTCTCTGCATTATTTTGATTTTGATTTTGATTTTATGTTTTTGAAAAGCTTTCCACGCATGTTATAGACTATTATAATTTCAAATTTTCCGTCCCTGCCAGCAACGCCCTAAGTAGTGTATCGCATACAAGAAAGGTGTCATTCTTGTAAATGGTTTGTGCTCAGTAATTACTGATAGTACCTCGTTTTTAAGGTATATAAATTATAGATATAGATATAGATATAGACACACATGCGTATAATCCGTAAGATAATAATATATATATTTTAGTTGATGAATTTTTTCATTGCAGCCTCGTTTATTTTGTGGATTCAAATTTTTAATTCAAACTGAGATGTGACATTTTCTGAGAGCTTTTCATTGTAGCAGAAAAAGTTATATGTGACATTTTCTGAGAGCTTTTTACTTTAGAAACTTAAAACTGAAAACTCGAATCGGTAAAATGAATAAGGCCCATGTGTTCTTTCAGTGAGCATAAAAAAAATTGTTTTGAAGTTGATGTTTTATTATCAATTTCTAGTCATTCAATTCTACTTTATTGCATAAAATAAATGTCAAATTCAAAATTGTATTAATCAATAGATCATCAACAGATAGAAATCATTTCATACATTAAACCTATACCTATATATATACATTTATAGACATACACACATACATATAACTTAGAATGGGACACTCTTCATATCATATAAATTTGCTCATTTATCTTCCTCTTAACGTGTTGCTTTCTTGTGCAATGTATGCAAAAAATTCTCTACATGTCGTTTAATAAGTAGTTAATGTTACGATTTTTAGTCCTATTTGTATTGTCATTGATACCTACATTTTAAGTTTATTCAAAAACTTTGGTTTTTGATTTCATCAAAACTATACCTTTAGATATGATTTAATATACAAATTTATACCTTTTACCTGTTAACACTATTTTAACTTATGAAATGTCCAAAATACCCTTAAATTCATATGTTCGGATTCTTCTTAATTTCTACTTTATTCACATTTTTTGGCACCTTTTTGTGATGGGGTATTTGGCAAAATATGGTTATATGTTATGTAAAAAAAAAAAAAAGAGTAATTTGCTTCAGTGGTCTCTCAACTCTTTAATACGTGACACTTTAATCATTCTTTTTTAATTTTGACAAAATAACCCCGCAATTCTTAAATTATTTGCAATTGATAGACTTCCATCCAATTCTAATACTTTTATAACAGTTTTTTACACAAACATAATGTGAGTTCATTTCATGATGAAAAGACATAAATGCCCCCAATAAAAAAAGCCATGTTGTTCAATCTCACTTCAAACTTGCAGAGCAACAATCTCTATCGGCTGCCTTCTTCTTCTTCTTTTTTTTTTTTTTTTTTTTAATCTTGGTCATGATTCATGAATAACACAGATAAAGTCCCCATCAGGTAAAATGAGCACCATTGAGGATGATTTCACACTCTGATCCAATATGCAGAATTGATATACGTTCTTGAAGAAATTATTAAAAAAAAAAGTCAGTACACCAACTCTAAAAGCATAGTTCCCACCACAACCATCTCCATTCTCCGGCAACAACCCCCTGCCCACAACACCAGCACATCTCCCACAAGCACCCGCATCAAACCATAGCTTCTGCTATCTTCATCACTTCATACTCATAGGTGTACGCCTCAGCATCGTCAATTCATCATATACAAAAGCAAATATATAGTTATAAATGGCTATAGATAAAGTTCAATCACATTTAAGTTTTCATCCCTTGAAAATTAAAGTTAAAGAGCAGAAAACAAACAAAAACCAAAGAAACAAAGAAAGGCAAACTGAAAGAGCATCTGATGAAGAAGAAACCCATCTTTTATTTCTTCTATTATGTTATGTAAGACAATAAAAGGGCATCGTGTAAACAAGTTTCTGGGCTTCTTTATTTGCATGTTTGGAGATCCTCAGAAAAATAGCAGAATGAGATTAGAGATCTCCTTCCACAAACAACCCTAAATTTCTCCCTTCCACCAAGGAGATGATAGGTGCAATTACAATTACACCCTTTAAAAATAGCTCATGTGAATGGTACGTGTGCGTTTCTATGAGTTTTTTTTTTTTTTTTTTTTTTTTTTTTTTTTTTTTTTTTTTTGACAGATTTGGACGGAAGTCCATCAATTACCAGCGATCTAAGAGTTAAGGGGCATTTTCGCTAAAAAATTTTAAAATATAGGAACTAAAATGTCACCTATTAAAGAATTGAGGAACTACTAATACAAATTACTAAAATAAAAAAAGAAGAAAGAAAAAACAATGGTTGAAAAAGAGAAATTATTGTAAAACAAAAAAAAAATAATAAGTTTGATTGGTGGGTGGGTGAAAAAGGAAAAAATAATATAATTTGTATGCGCATTTTTTGAACGAAAAATTTTATTAATAAAGTAACAAATTATACAAATAGTCTGTAAGGGAATTCGACCTCAAATTGACTGGATCCACTAGTGAAATCAGATGAAGACCAAGCTCGACACAAATAAAATCGAGCGCAACTAAAACTCGTTAACAATAACCACTACAGTCGATGGGTAAAATTAGTTGGACCAAACCCCTAATACTAAGGACACAAGCGACACGACTTAAAAATAAATCTAGGTGTAAACAAACACACACACCATCGATAATCAACTCAGACCAGTGGGACACCTAGACAAAATCAGAATGTGTAGAAACTACCTCCGTTATTACAATACATAAACTAGGCAAAAATAATATTTTGATTAAAATTAACAAAATACAATGAAAAACTATGAATAGCCTCAACCATACAAGAATAGATGTCGACAACAAGCCAACAACTATTGCACAAAAGCAAAAGAAATTGGATTTGAGAAAAGTCGTCGCAGCAAAGCGCACCCACCATCCACGAAGCTGAATGCAAAAACAATATAAATGATATCTTTGTGCCATATATCTACCAACAACATCTCGCTCCTCACTAGATCTACGCCTCCATCGCCAATGGACCGCGCTCATCAACCACTGACCATACTTGCACGACCTCAATTGTCGTTTTAAGGGCTAAGAGTCTGGCGACTAACCAGTGGTGGTGCCAGACTCCAACCTTAAGGAAAGATCCCAAACTTAAAACCCTAACTGCCTCATGAGAGGGACAAAGAAAAAGAGAGAGAAGAGAAAAAAAAAAAAAAAAAGAACTAAGTCAGTAGGCACATTTTTAAAATTTTAAAAGTGTTGTAACAAATAGAATGAAAAGTGATTTTTGAATGTGTTTGTGAAAATTAAAATAACATGAGGAGTGATAATAAACGCACCATTCCGTACAATAATAAGGAGTTGAAGCCTTCCAACGTGAATAAGACCAAGTTGAAGCCCTCCAACGTGGTGTTGATTAGGCTGCGACCCTGAACGTTACAAGCCAACCCAAATTGGGCCAAATTGAGTCGCTGGACCCAGCTTATTTAGATAAACTAACGCAATATTAGATATACAAGAACGGGACGACTCGTTCTCCTTAGGTCCACACGGGTTGTGGGCCGGGCCAACACAGCCCACGAATTTTGTGGGCGGGGTCGGGCCGGCCCATATAAGAATTACCTCGGCTCAATCCACGCCATGGGCCAATTTTACGTGAGCCAGGCTGGGCGTGTTGTGGGTCATAATGGGTTGTGCCATGGGCCTTGGCACAACCCATCATGACCCACGACACGCCTCAAGGCCCATCTTAACCCATCATAGGTTTAGATGAGTCAACCTATCTAAGCATGTAAGTTTTAATTTTTTAATTTTTAAATTTTTAAGCAAGTTAACAACTATAAAAGTTTGAATAGTCAATGTAATATGCAAAAGGGATATTTTATTTATGATTGCCTCATTAAATAAAAATTTTTCTAAGGAAAACTCAATAGGACAAAAGCTTAGTAAGAAAAAAAAGAGTACTATCAGAATAATTATACATAAGATATTTACAAAATTACTAAAAAAAGAAAAAAATATATTAAGATATTATGAGTTTAGATGGGCCGGGCTGGCCTGACGTATTATGGGGCTAGACGGGCCGGATTAGACCAACCCATCATAAATTTAGACAGACTGGCTCAACCCGACTTGATCCATAATTTTTTATAGATCGTATCGGGCCAGCCTATAAACAAATATATATTGACCCAACTCAATTTACTAATATTTATATATTAGATCGTACCTTAAATAATAACAAACTATACCGATCCGATCTATCACTGTATTAGGATGGACTTAGGCGGGTCCACGGCCCCGACCCATTCTTGAATCTCTACACCATATAAACTAGGACGAAAACGGTCGCCAAAAATTTCCCCCTAAAATCTTATCCCTTTGCCTTTCTCATTTCAGTCTTAGCTCTGAGCTCCAGTCATGGCGTCTCTCTTACTAGGATCCCTCCCAATCCCCTCTCAGTCCCTTCCTCTCGCCTCTCGCATTTCTTTTTCCCAATCCCAAACCCTAGCCACTTCTCTTCCCTCTTTCGCACTTTCTTCCTCGTTTTCATCAATCTCCGCAACTTCTCCTCCATCATTCCCTTCAGGTAATAAAAAACGCTTTACTCCAAATTCCGTTCATCCGAATCTTGTGCCCTAATTTTGTTGTTGTTGTTGTTGTTCTACTTCAGTGTACTGTGGCAGAGGCGATAAGAAAACGGAGAGAGGAAAGCGTTTCAATCACTCCTATGGCAATGTAAGTTTTGCTTTTCGCTTGTGAATTATGGCAATTTCTGTGATTAATTTTTGTTTTGGTTTGTGAAAATGGAAAATTAGGCAAGGCCTAGGAACAAGAAGAAAGGGAGAGGACCACCGAGGGTACCGGTTCCTCCGTCGCCGCCTAGGAAAGATAAGTTTGATAGCGATGCGAAAATCAAGATCGAAATCGATGAGTCTCTGTTCTCCAACTAATTGAAATCCTAAATCTTTTTTTTTTCTTTTTTCCTTCTAATTTCTGTTGGGTGTAATATTTGAGGATTATTTTGTTCCCTTTGTTGAATGTGCTACACTTGCTTGTAAGAATTCCGTTGAAATTCTCAATTCAAGTTGGTATGTATTTATATATTTATATTTATTTTTTGCCATGGTTGTTATTTTTTTCCATCTTCTTGCTTGATGAAATTAGTTGTGTTTGGAATGCCAATCTTAGTAGTTATTCTTTTAGAGTGCAACTTAAATATAATTTTTAAATTAAATTTGAGTTATAACTTAAGTTGAAATTAGAATTTGAATAAAGTTGAATAAAATTAAATAAAATTAAAATTTAAAAGAACGTGAACTTAAATAAAATTAAAACTTGAGTTGTCTTTTTTTAAATTTTTTAGACAAAAAAACATGCCCTTAATGTGATTCAAGTCTTTGTTTTAATAAACGATTGTTGACTTGACCTGACTCTGGAATGTGCAATTTTGCAAAGTTGGAATCGAAAAGAGGGTGAAAATAAACAAACATTTTGATGAAAGAGTACGGTAAGGAGGTCTTATTGCAAAAATCCCTTAAAAAAAGTTGGAAAAAAAAATTGTAGAAAAGTTTTAGCAAATTTTGACAACATATTCAACTTATTTTTGGTTTATAAAATTAGAGAAGTGAACATGTTACAAAACAAGAAATAACCTTTGAATAGTAGTGCTCTTTTCCTAACTAGTCTAACTAAAAGAAAAAGAAAAAGAAATGATAAATGTTTCTCTCTCTCTTTTTGCAAATGATTTGATCACAGAAGAACAAGGGTAATTGTTTTATCTTTTTCAATGATTTTACGGAGGAGCTCTTGGTTTGTGTGCACTACACATTTCCTATTATTAGGGAAGTTAATCAGTTAGTGAGTTAGAATGTTGTTAGAGTTTGTTAGAGCTGGTACACGTGTAAGATTCTAAGTGGCTGTTGTTTAGATTAGTTAGATATTGATCAAGCTATTTATAGCTAATACTGTATGTACAATTGTTAATGAGAAATTCAGAAAATCAATTCTTCAGAAATCATTCTTTCTTTATTCTTACATGGTATCAGAGCGCGTCGATTCTGGTGAGAGAAAAAAAATCCCTAACTGCCATGGAAGAAACTTCGAGTTCGTCGGCAAAGTTTGCCCCAATTTCTTTCAATCATCCAATTTCTGTTCGCCTGGATCAATCCAACTTTCTTCCGTGGAGGAAACTGGCTCTTTCGACTATCCGAGGACACAAACTTCTCGATTTCATTTCAGAATCAAGCACATCTCCTCTGAAATTTCTTTCTGCTGAAGATAAGGCAATTGGCCGGATAAATCCGGATTTCCTAGACTGGGAGCAACAGGATCAATTGCTGGTGTCCTGGCTTCTGTCGTCGATGACTGAAGTAGTTCTTTCTCGGGTTGTAGATTGCGAAACCTCCTCTCAGGTATGGCATACTCTTAATCTCTATTATGCCGCTCAGATCCGTGCAAAGATCTCTCAGTATAAAACTAAACTCAAGAACATGAGGAAAGAGTCTTCGACTATGAATGACTATCTTTTACAGATCCGTCAGTGTGTAAGCATGTTACGTCTTGTTGGCCATCCTTTTTCTCACAAAGAACATTTAGATGCTATTTTCGAAGGATTATCTTCTGAGTATGATACGTTTATTCTTGCGATTGAGGCTAGAAATGATGATTTTGTTGTTGAGGAAATTGAGTCTCTTCTTCTTTCTCAAGAGTCTCGGATAGAGAAAAATCACAAGTTACTTGACTCTGCACAAGCCAATTTGGCTTCATCTTCTCCTTCCGGTTTGCAATCTAATCAAGGCTTCAAAAAGCAATTTTCTTTGAATCAAAATGCTCATGGTTCTTTTGGCACGAACTTTGGACGAGGACATGTTCAAAATGGCTTTCAGAACAGTCGCGGAGGTCGTTTTCCAGGTCGGGGTCGAGGTCGTGGTTCAGGACGTTTTTGGACCTCAAATAAACCTCAATGTCAACTCTGTGGTCGAACTGGTCATATAGTGCTGGATTGTTACTACAGGTTTGACCATTCCTTCCAGGGACCCTCTCAGTTTCAGAATAATCACAGACCCTCGTATACCTCCACAGCAAATGTTGCAACAGTCTCTAATCCGTTTCTAGACCCAAGAGTCAAGCCAGCTCAAGCACTAACCGCTACAGCTGAAACGGTGACTGATTCCAGTTGGTATCCAGATTCAGGGGCTTCCAATCATGTCACTTCTGACGCCTCCAATCTCAGGCAGATGAATGACTATTTTGGACCAGAACAAGTTTATATTGGCAACGGTAAAGGTCTTTCTATTAAACATATTGGTCAGTCAAATTTTTGTTCTCCTTATACCTCAAAGATTCTTTCTTTACAGCATCTCTTGCATGTTCCAGATATTACAAAAAATCTCTTGAGTGTCTCCAAATTTGCTCATGACAATAATGTTTTCTTTGAATTCCATTCTCACAAATGTTTTGTCAAAGATCAGGTTACCAAAATTGTGCTTCTGGAGGGGAATCTTAAGAATGGTCTCTATGTGTTCGATCAGAGTCAAGTCAATCTCACCACTCAACCGCCAACTTCTTCCTCTCCACTGTTGCCAACCTCTTCCACTCAGTTCTCATCTCCACCGTGTGAACAGTCCTCATCAAGCTCATTTGCTCATACTGTTAATGTACAGCCATCTTCTTCCTCTTTTAATTGTTCAGTTTTTGAACTGTGGCATAATAGACTGGGGCATCCCTCAGCCAAAATTGTAAACACAGTTCTTAATGCTTGTAATGTTTCTCATCGTAATAAAAATCTTACTTCAGTTTGTTCAGCTTGCTGTCTTGGCAAAATTCACAAATCTCCCTTTTCTTTGTCTACTTCGGTTTACACTGAACCTTTACAACTTGTGCATTCTGATTTGTGGGGACCAGCCCCTGTTCAATCTTCTAGTAGTTATAGGTATTATATCAGTTTCATAGATTCTTTCTCTCGGTATACATGGATTTATATGCTCAGAAATAAATCTGATGCCTTTCAAACCTTTGTTAATTTCAAAAATCAGGTTGAATTGCAACTAAACTTTAAAATTAAGTCCATTCAATCTGATTGGGGAGGTGAATATAGAGCTTTCACAACCTTGCTTGCATCACATGGTATTGTTCATCGTGTTTCCTGTTCTCATGTGCATGAACAAAATGGTGTGGCGGAGAGGAAACACCGTCATATTGTGGAAAATGGCTTGACTTTGCTTGCTCACTCATCCGTACCTTTAAAATACTGGGATGAAGCTTTTAGAACAGCTGTTTACCTTTACAATCGTCTCCCTAATTCTGTTTTACATTTTCAGAATCCACTTCAAGTATTGTTTCACACTCCTCCTGATTTTTCTATGCTCAAAGTCTTTGGTTGTGCTTGCTTTCCTTATCTTCGTCCTTACAACAAACATAAATTGAACTTTCGATCTTCTGAATGCACGTTCCTTGGTTATAGTCTTAATCAAAAAGGCTTCAAGTGTTTAGACAAAAATGGGAGAATTTATATTTGTCGAGATGTCATTTTTGATGAACTGGTTTTTCCTTTTTCAAAATGTGTTACTCCTACCTCTGTTTCCAATCCAGTATTCTCTGTGGTGTCTCCGGCTATTCCCACTGTCCCTCTAATATCTCCTCCTTCGTTGTCCACTTCTCAGCCTCCTTCCCCTGTCACTCTTCCTGTTCCCTCTTCATCTCCTGTTCCACCTTCACCTCATGTCATGACTGATCAAGGTGTTTCTCATGGAATTCCCTCTACTGTTACTAATGTTTCTTGTGCAGGGTCCGAAGTTCCTGTCTCCTCTGTGCAGCCTGCAGTGCCCTCTTTGGATTCAGCCAACACTCATTCCATGATTACTCGGTCCAAGAGAGGTATTTTCAAGCCCAAAGTTTATGCTGCCACTCTGGAGCCTGCATCAGTCTCAGATGCCTTAGCCCAAGCACAGTGGCGGGCAGCTATGAATGATGAGTTTCTGGCTCTCCTCCGTAATGGCACTTGGTCCTTAGTTCCTCTACCTGAAGGAAGAAAGCCAATTGGCAGTAAGTGGGTGTTCAAAGTGAAGGAAAATTCTGATGGCACTATTAATAAATATAAAGCTCGATTAGTAGCCAAAGGCTTTAATCAAGTGGCTGGATTTGACTTTAATGAAACCTTTAGTCCGGTTGTGAAGCCTACAACAATTAGGGTAGTTCTCACTATTGCTCTTGCTAGAGGATGGCATATAAGGCAATTGGATGTCAATAATGCCTTTTTAAATGGTGATTTACTTGAGGAGGTGTATATGACTCAACCGCAAGGATTTGAAGATCCTGCAAATCCTCAGTTTGTTTGCCGTCTTCACAAGTCTCTTTATGGGCTGAAACAAGCTCCTAGGGCCTGGTTTGATAAGTTAAAGAATGCTCTTCTCACTTTGGGTTTTGTTTTCTCCAAGTCGGATCAGTCCTTGTTTATGCGGTTTCATTCACAGCATACAACCTTTATTCTAGTGTACGTGGATGACATTTTACTTACTGGCAGCAACAGTGATGTGGTTCAACAACTCATTGTGCAATTAAATGGTCTTTTTGCTTTGAAGGATATGGGTGCTGTAGATTACTTCTTGGGGATTCAAGTTACTCATACTAGTGATGGAATTCATCTTTCTCAAAAGAAATATGTTACAGACCTGCTGTGTAAGGCTAAAATGCAGAACGCCAAGGCTACTGGGACTCCTATGTCAACGGGTTTCAGGCTTTCAGGCTTTGGCAGTGATGATGTCTCGGATCCTCATCTGTACAGAAGTGTTGTTGGTGCCCTCCAATATGTTACCATCACTAGGCCTGAATTGTCATACTCAGTTAATCGAGTGTGTCAATTTATGCATAGACCTCTTGAGTCTCATTGGCAGGCTGTCAAACGAATTCTCCGGTATTTAAAAGGTACACTGGACTTTGGTCTTCATTTGCAGAAGTCGAGTAAACTTGATTTGGTGGCCTTCTGTGATGCTGACTGGGCTTCCGATCCTGATGACAGAAGATCTACTTCAGGTTACTGTGTTTATTTGGGGTCAAACATTGTCTCTTGGAGTTCAAAGAAGCAACATACTGTATCCAGGTCTTCCACGGAGGCAGAGTATAGGAGCTTGGCAAATGTAGTGGCTGAGATTACTTGGTTATTGTCTTTGCTGCAGGAGCTTCGAGTTGAGGTGCAGGGCAAGCCTGTAGTTTGGTGTGATAACCTCAGTACAGTTCAACTTGCTGCCAATCCAGTTTTGCATGCAAGAACAAAACATGTTGAACTTGATTTGTACTTTGTTAGAGACAAGGTGATTCAGAAGTTGATTGAAGTCAAGCATGTTCCTGCTTTGGATCAGGCTGCAGATCTTCTTACAAAACCCATCTCTAGCTCAAAGTTTCCAGATCTTCGGTTCAAACTCAATGTTAAAAGTCTTTCCACATTGAGTTTGAGGGGGGCTATTAGGGAAGTTAATCAGTTAGTGAGTTAGAATGTTGTTAGAGTTTGTTAGAGCTGGTACACGTGTAAGATTCTAAGTGGCTGTTGTTTAGATTAGTTAGATATTGATCAAGCTATTTATAGCTAATACTGTATGTACAATTGTTAATGAGAAATTCAGAAAATCAATTCTTCAGAAATCATTCTTTCTTTATTCTTACACCTATTGATAGAAACTTCTTTGATTTAGAAGGCCATTCCCCTATAAGATCTGGAATACTTCTCAAAGGAGCTTGTTACAACGTGGATATGCTGAGGTGTCCCAATCCTGGTCATTGTTGTAAGAAAAACAAAACTTCTTGAAAGCAAATTGGGGATTGCCGGCTTAATAAATTGTTTATTCAGATTTTTAGAAGTCTTAGGGCCCGTTTATTTTCTGTATTTATTAATGATTCTGAATCATGATTTATGATTTTATACAATATTTTTCTCTTATAAAAAATATACATAAAATAAAAATGATTTTGAACATAATTTTAAATACACGAACTAAACGTCTACTTAGTTCTGTCCCTTTGGAATTTTCTTTATTCTCCTTAAATCTGTGCCAAATCTGTTCTTTTGTTTCATACATACAATCGAAAAACTTCAAGCTTATGATGGAAACAGAGATTATCGAGGAGAAAGATGATGAAGAGGGTAATTCCTTTATTGATTCAGAAACTCAAAAAGAAAAGATCAGGAGAATAATAGAGTATCAGAAGTCTCTCTACTCGTCGTCAGCTTCTTCATCTTCCATGTCTTCCTCAGCGGCTCCCTCTACCATCTCATCTTCTGCTCGCAGAACTAACAGTTTGTTGAATTTGATGCGAAGCGGAAACACGTCTTTAAGGAGATTATTTGACATGGAGCATACTAGTTTAGCAACTTACTTTGCGGATTATAGCGGTTCACCTATAATTAAGCCTATTCTTCTCTGGGGCAGTGATTCAGAGAATGAAATCTATAATCCATGGGAATCTATAAAACAGTACAGACCCTCAAATGATTCAGGGGTTGTTGGACAAGATGACTTCACTCCAGGGTGTAGATTTGGGCAAGAAGATTTTGACACTCAGAAAAGAAATGTAAGAATTGGGAAGCGCAAGTTGACAAGAAAAAAGGCATATAGGAGATTGCCCAGATTTGGCTTGTGGAAATGCGGTGGATTTATATTCAAGTTGAGGTTGAGAAAGTTTAGGCTTGTAATTTGCAGAAGAAAATGAAGGGTTATTATTTTGCTAAATTTTTTCTAGTTTTCTTTTTTATACTTGTGAGAAAACAGACAGATTCCATGTGAAAAAGAAAATATATTGGACACAGGAAAGTATATGACGCTAAGGGATTCGAATTTTTAATTCGAGTTAAGATATGACTTTATGTGAGAGCTTTTTACTGTAACAAAAAAGTTAAATGTGATTGTTTCTAAGAGTTTTTTATTGTAATAAAACTTAAATTTTAACTCGAATCGGTGAAATAAACAAGAACCTAAGTTGTTTGAGTTATCTCATATTGTGATGTACAATCAATTAATGAGAAAAAACTGACGATCTTATTTTTACAAGAGGAAAAACAATATGAAACTAATGGTCTTATTTGCCATCCAAAAAGAACTATTAAAAGAAAATTACACTAATGATCTTATCTACATCATGGGAAAAAATCTAGAAGGAAAAAAAAAAAAAATGACAATTGTAAAATACAATTCTACAGCTCCTTGGAATTTTTACAGTCCGCGACTTCGCCGCAGATTTTGCAAATGCTTCGCCATTTACCAGCTCCGAAAAGTCTATTATGAACTGTAAATGCCTTTGCAAGTGACACAATGATCTGAGATTAACCTTCCAATAACGCTTCCTTCTTCAATCAGCAATCCGCTACTTTGCCTATTCCACAGGTGCACCCCATAAGTCTCCCCACTTAGCTGAAGAACCTTGGCTTTCACCCATCTAAATTGGGCCTCACTTTTGGGCCTCTTAAAAAGCCCACCAATCTTAGTCCAATCCACTGGATAAAAGGCCAATGGAGACAACACAGTGAAGTTAAACCCCGGCCTGGGCTCCACTCTCTGGACCACCCTTGAAACCAAATAAGGCCCATTATACCCCCACCTATTACCATCAAAAGTTGAGGCAAATTCCTCGATGAACTTCAACAGAAGTGGATGATTCATGTCAAAAATTAAAACTGCATTATTCAATCTCGTCCAGTTTTTGGATAACAAATCAATACTTTGTGCTCCAATTGAATTCCTTAACCCATTTAATGGCTTGAGAACAATGAAATCCGTATCCAAATAAATACCACCATACTTGTACAAAATAGCAAGTCTCATGAGATTAGACAAGTTCTGAGCTAATGAAATCTCACCAGGATCTTTGTTCCCTTTCTCTAAATCTCCCAGCCAAGTCTCCGCCGGGGTGTCCTTGAACAAAAACGACAAGTCCGGTGTCGCGGCGTTAACCTTGAAACGACGATCAATGAGCGGTTTCAAGATTCTATAACCTTCTACTGAATCCATAGTCCTTGACAAAATCATCAAGCACCCTTTTGGGTGTGCCTTGAAGAGGCTCTCCAAGGCCAAGAATTCCCGATTCCCAAACGACGTCACCGGAGAAATCCACGTCATGAAAACCCGAACTTCGCATTCCGGACTGAAGAACTGCAAAACCCTGGAATGAAACCGCTTGGTTAGCAAGTCTGACTTGAAAATTTCGAGCTTTGGCAACTTTCTCCGCAGCCAAGCAATTCTCTCTTCTTCCGTTGCGTTGAATGGTGGGATGAAAGGATTATTATAAATCGCCTTTTTTCTGGCGACTGAAAAATCTTCCTTTATGGATTGCAGACGAATATTAATGTTGTTGCGAGGAGTGCTAATGGAAGGATTTGTTTGTCGTTTTACCTTCAAAATGCTTTCTGTGTGGTCTTCTCTGAAACTAGTGAAGATTATACCGTCGGAATAGAGGGCAAAGATTACTAAAGCAACACAAATGGTGGAGGAGATTCGGAGCTTCTTGTTGTCTGACATGTTTTTAGAGAGTCGTCTCATTGTCATTTTCAGAGAACTCTTATTGCCTGTGGAAAGGATTAATATGCTGAAAGTAGAAACAAAGCTAACTCGGAGAAACTCTCATGGAGACTAATGGAAAGTTCTTGACGTACGACTTGAAGCTGAAAAGACAATTATCTTGAACCATTCAAGGGTACAAATTAGTTTTTGGTAAAAGTCAATATTGGAAGATTCAGACACTAATAGCCGCCAACCGCGCAAATATATTAATATCTTAAAATAATACTTGGCCATACATATACGAGTCATTTGTTGTTGGGTCCATAAGTCGTAAAGCTACAAATTTAAAAATAAGGTCAAAGATTGATTGAATAACATCGTTCTACTAATCAGTTCTTTTAAGCTTTCTACCAAACAAAAATAAGTTTTTATTAAGCATTGTTCTTATTGTCTTAGAGATTATTTATGTTACAAATGACATCTTCATGCCGTGTAGTTAACAAATTATTATCGTTTAACATGATTTTCAGCGGCACTGTGCGGGAATACTGTTCAACTCGGTTTGAGGGAATACATATGACCATACTTGACATTCTTGAAGGTATAGAGACTGAAACTTTTGACGATGGTAGAGCACATTTATAAGAATGTTCCCGTCTAAAATTTAATATCCTTTATTAGTTAACTTTTGAGATACTATCTAGTAGTTCATAAAATTTAAAGAGACCAATCCCCTAAATGTCTTTTTGGATATTCCTCAATGTATTTACGGAACATGAGAAGTAGATGAATAATTATCTGCTTCCGAAAGAAATCGAAGAATGTCTTGTTCTTGGGAATCGTACAAGATCCATTCGTTCTTTTTTCTCTAACAGATGGTCAGAACTTCATCTGGGTTCGAATCCTACTGAGAGGTCCACTAGAGATCATAAATTGTTGAAGAAAAAACAAGATGTGTCTTTTGTCCGTAACTTGTCAAAAATAATAAAAAAAAAAACATCCTGGAATAACTTTCCAAAATTAAAGTTGAAAGTGAAAACGTATGCAGGAAATCTAAAATTTTATTATGGTAGGCATATGAGATGGAAAGAAAGTTTTCTCTATTGATGAATTTTTTTTTTTTTTCCTTCATGCAAACTCCACACTCCTTTTTAAAACTTTCTTATAATCCAGCTTTTAATTATGATCGTAGACATAGGCTAGCAATACTAAACACTTAATCCATCACAAGACAATTAATTAAATTAATTAGTTTAGTTTTATCTTGGACAAGTCTAATTATTTTATTGTTGGCATCCTACAAGGTGGGCTAAGAACTATCTCTGGATTAGTGTAGATTAATGAAAACTACGTAGGCCACGTTACTTGACAATGAAGGTAATTACATAAATGTCCGTTTTGTTGTCTAATTTCTCATCCCTAAGAGCCTACGTCATTGGTTTGAAACTTCTAAAAAGACACGTCTTATCATTGTCAAATGGTTTATTATAGGATTATGCTCTGAAAGAAATGCCATTTGAATAGTTAAATTTTAATCCAACTTATCTTATCATGAAAATTATTTAATTAGACCTTAAATGGCCTATATGTTTAAATAAAAAAGTGCAGTTACTAAATTATTTAATTAGACCTTAAATGGTCTATATGTTTAAATAAATAAAAAAGTGCAGTTACTTCACACTTGCATCGGAGGAATTTCTAAGCCTTGTTCTTAATGTTTCTCTGTCTTTTTTCTTAACGTTTGGTAGTTGGAATAATCAACTTTCTTGATCTTGACAGATACCTTACGCGGAGATAGAGTCAACTGACTGCTAGCGATCAACACGTCAAAGATTGTTTATTTTTTTCTTTAATTGAAATCCTCGAGTTTAGTGAGTCATTCTTTGAGATAAATATGTTTGCTTCTCATGGAGATTTGATGCAAAAAAGGCATTATAATTCGAGTTTAGTTCGATAATTCGAGTTTATGTTAAAGCTTTTTACGTAATAAAAAAGTTAAATGTGATTATTTTTTAGAGCTTTTTACTGTATTAAAACTTAAATTTTAAACTTAAATCAGTAAAATAAATGGGCCAGTACATAGAATTAACTATTCTAAGGCGTCCTTGGGGTGATCTCGTAGTTCCTACGGGGCTCATGAGCTTATTATCCTAGGTCGGAACAAGTTGATAGGATCCCTTTTTTTACGCCCCCATGTCCCTCCCGTGTGGCGGTGTGGGGTCACAATATCGAATAATTCATATTTATTTTATTGGTCCTCTTCTATCCTTATTCAAATCCATATCTATAAAATTTGTTATGCCGTATAAATCTAATTAATTAACGTTGCCCCACTGCTGCCTCCCGTAGGAGTCTGGGCCGTGTCTCAGTCCTAGTGTGGCTGATCATCCTCTCGGACCAGCTACTGATCATCGCCTTGGTAAGCTATTGCCTCACCAACTAGCTAATCAGACGCGAGACAAACTATGTACTATTAATTGTAACTTTAACCTTTAACCATTTGTAAAGTAATCGTGCACTTTTTTTAACTCCTATTGTGCAGTTGGTATTTCATTAGTTAAGGTTGCTATTTCATTAGTTAAGAGGTTGCTATATAAAGCGAGCACGTGCCTTGCACGTGTTGGTTTTACTAGTATATCTTAAACGTACGTTTCGTGCCGCTCAAGCCAAATATTCTTTCCCTATCGTTATATATATATATATATATATATATATATAATATTCCTTTTCTTAAATCAACAAGATTAATTCGCTATTGCTGGTTAGTCACTGCTAATTATATAATTGACTTCTGTGGTGATTATCATTCTGTTTGGTAGCTCAAAGAGATAGAAAGGAATCTTTGAAAATTTGGTATATATTGGCGTTCTTCATTTCTTTTCGAAACGTCACTACTAACCAAATTTGGTATATTGGCGTTCTTCATTGCGAATATACTCGTTTTGTTTTGCTCTAGGAAGCATGCATCACAAAAAAAATATATTTGTATTTGTTTGAAAGGAAAAGTCAATAACTCACGTTAATTACTACCTAAAAGTTGGCACTATTAGAAAAAGTAACTTTATTAATAGTTTTGACGTTATTTGTATTTATTTTCATATTCGAAGTTTCTTAATTTTAATCTATAACCGATTATGTGCTTATAATCACTACCCAATTATGTGTTTATAATCTTTATTTATATGTAGTATCCTTTATATTGCTCTTAACTATTAAATCTTCTTTTTTTCTTTTTTTAGCTCATGGATATAGTCATAATGCCGAAGCACGCTAAATCACTTTATCTCTTATTCTTTCTTTTATTTTCTTGTTGAATTATTATTATGAAATGAGAGATTCATATTCTAACAAGTCACCGATCCTTTATAACTAATGCTTCGGACAGGCCAAGAGCCTCCAAACCTAAGACAATGTGCTTCTAATTTCCATGCAATGTGCCTCCAGCACTTCCCCTACGCCCTTCTTTGCGCCCGATCCGTCTTAGCCCCCTGCACCCGGTTATCCACACTTCTGCATGAGTTCTCTGCGCCTGATAATTTTTGTCTCAGAGTCCATGGGCCCTCCTCTCCTTAACGATTGTCATCACCATGCAACAATCCTCCTATGTCTTATATTCTCTAAAAGAAAAAAAAAAAAAAATCCTTCCAAGATTGAATCTCCTATCGGAGCTCCATCTTGCAAGGACATATTAGAGAAAGTGCCTTTATTAAAAGTTTTTGACTTTATTTGTATTTATTTTCATATTAGGAAGTTTCTTAATTTTAGTCTTTAGCTACTTATTACCTAATTATGTACTTGTAATCTCTATTTATGTGGAGTCCCTATCAAAGTACTCCTCACTTGTAAATCTTTTCCTTTTCCTAGTTTATGGATGTAGGCGTAATGCCGAGCCACATTAAATTTCTTTGTGTTGTATTTATTGTCATATTAGGAAGTTTTTTTATTATTTTAGTCTTGTGTAAATTACATCTCTATTTATATGCAGCCGTCTTCATAGTGTTCTTCACTAGTGAATCTTTTCCATTTTCTTATTCTAAGATTGTAGACATAATGTCTGTTCACGGTAATAAAATAAAATAAAAAAATGTACACGTTTTAATGGAATGTGGTGCAAAACGTGGAGCAAAAATGTGGTGTAGAACGTGGTGGAGTAGTGATTTAAAAAAAAATGATGGTGCAGAATGTGGTGGGTGCAAAACGTGGGGTAGTGAAAAAACTGTTATGGAATTCCTTTATATCAAGGAAGAAAAAGGAGGGTTAAAAAAAAAAAGACGAGACGGTGTGTGTGTGTGCAGAAGAATGTGCAGAAATGTGAGAGAAAATAAAAAAAAGAAGCAAAAAAGCTTGTGTGGGGAAACGTGAGAAGAAATAAAAAAAAAAAAAGAGTTGCATCAAGTGATAGGAAACGTAAAGGAAAAAAAAAAAAAAAAAAAAGAGGAAACGTGTAGAGAGGATGAGGGAAATCCAAATCTCTTTTGAAATAAAGTTGTTAGCAAAAAAAAAGGGATATACATCATACAATCGGATCAATCAGTTCAGATATGATGAAATTCAAAAAAAAAAAAATTTAAAAAGATAAGGGATAAAGGATAAAATTCAAAATAAATTCGGAATATTAAATACCCAAAAATTTAAAATGCACAAATTGGGCTCTTTTATGGTCTCTAAGCTCAAAAAGATGAGCACATTGTCTCATAAAACTACATGGTGATTAAATACAATTTTCACACCCCAAATTCAAATCAAAAAAATCTCAACGCCAAATTCAAAAGGGGTCCTTTTAATTCCTCATAAGGTCATATACTGGAGAATTATCCAAATACAACTTTTAAATCCAAATTCTAAAGTAAAATTTCAAATCAAATTTTAAAATCCTTTTAATTCCTCATAAGGTCATATACCAGGGAATTATTCAAATACAACTTTGAAATCAAAATTCTAAAGTAAAATTCCAAATTGAATTTTAAAAAATATCTTTGAATTCCTCCTACGGTCATATATCGGGGAATTCTTCAAAATCCAAATTCAAATTCAAAAACTACGATTGACTTGATTCCCTATGGGATACATAGGCAACCTAAATCTTGGTGCAGTTTCAAGATCAAATTCAATCCTAAAAATTCTCATAAAAGTCAAAATCAATGCTAAACTAAATCAAATTTCAAAGTGTGTCAATTCCTCATAAAGTCATACACCGAGGAATTATGCAAAATTCTCAAACCCAAAATTCAAACTACAAGTGGCTTGATCCCTTAACGGGGTATGTAGGCAACTCGACAAAATTCATTGAGTTCAGCCGCAATTTTAAATCAACCCAAATTTTCCAAATTCACAAAAAATAGTATTTACTGTTTTAATTGGAATCAAAAGGTTTTCCCTTTTACTAAGGGATTGTAATTAAGAGGTTATTCTTATAATCTTGAATTGGTCGAACTAAAAATAATAAATTCATATTCTAGTTAAATCCTAGAATAAGTGAAATTATGTTGTGTATGAAATATTATTTCAACATTAATAAATATTTTCACTCAACAATGTCGAACCACTTTAAATTTCTTTGTCTCTTATTCTTTCTTTTAATTTCTTTTTTTATTATTATTAGGTACTCTTAAATAGAATGCTACATTTCCTATTAATATTAGAGAATGGGCACGACATGCTATAAAGTAGCATGACACGACACAAATATTTAAGAGGTTGTGATGATACGATTTTTAAATACGTTAAGGCCATGAGACGCTTAGAATCTAGCATAAGTACATGCACGTTAGAAGTACGAAAAGTTGCCCAATTGGAGGTATGATTTGAGCATTATTTACGAAACTCAATTCGAGCTTTTTATTTATTTATTTAGTAATGTGTTTCTTTATAAGACTTATAATTGCACTCTTCTTTTTAATCAATATTTTGTCTTAATGGATTTTGTTTGATAATATTTTTAACGAGGTAATTTTTTTTTTGAATAATGTACCTTTTTTTAAGATTTAATGTTTTCATTTAATGCCACAAAGAGTGAATTGGCCCCATCTGGCATGACACTATAAGTAAATGGGCCAGTTTAGATAAGACACAAGATATGTTTAACAAAATTTAAAAAAGTCATGTTAGACCTACCCGACTCATTAACATCTCTAATTAATTTTAAAATAATGATTCTATATACACATTTTTTTACTCTTCACACCCTTTTTAAATTACAAATATTTATTACTAAAAGACTCCTAAATAAAATGACAAAAAGACAATTAACTTAATTATATAATTAAATTTTATTACAAATAGAAACGAATGACAGAGGTTGTTGTTGTTTTTTTTTTTTTTTTTCCACACACCCCACATGTCATATTCTCATATTATAAACTATTTCTATTTCAAAATCCATAAAAAAATCCTAATTTTATTCTTTCAATAATTATTCCCAAAAACAATTACAAAAAGGTATGTTAAATTTCTTTGCTATTTGTTGTATGAAGATTGTTCTTTTACTTTTTGTTTTTCTTTTCGTGTTTGTATTTGTTTGCTAATCTGTTTTTTACGGTAATCATTTTACTGTTTTTCATTTTTTGTAATGTGAGATTAATAGTGTTTTCTTCCCCTTTTTTTAATAATAAAAAAAAAAATCTGTTTGCGCTCATCTATCTTATTGCACTTTCGTTTGCCATTGTACATGTCCATTCAATATTCAATCAATATAATGCAACTCAATTGTTATTTTTGTTTCTAGAAAAACGCTCCATGCCCAATTTTTTTTTTTAAATAAAGAGAGATAAATAAATGATAATATTAAAGTAAATAAATTTATTGTCTGAAATGGATGGGTAGAAGGGGTACAGTAAAGAGATTTGTGTATAAAGAAAAGATTGAGGTGTGAATAGAACTATTTTTAGCAATTTTATGGAAAAATTAAGGAGAATTTCAGAATAATAAAGGTATGTAAAAAGAAAATTTAATTATTTAAAAATCACGTGGGGTATGTAGTTAGAAGAGAAATATAAAAAATGACAAAAGTGGTGTGAGTAAAACTATGTACTATACTCTACTTAATTAGCTAGGTAATTAGAGTTTAGAGTAACAACATTATATCATGTCCCGATAATGCATATGTGGATAAGAACCTTAATTGATGAGCTTGCTCATGACAAATTAGAAAATGCACAATGCCTACTTGACAGAAGAAACGTCATCTAATCTAATTAATATATTTGAAAATTAAATACGACATCCTTCAAAAAAAAACAAAAAAAGGATTAATTACAAAATTATACCCTTTGTAATATTACTTTGCCCCTAATCTTAAAAACGTAATATTCATTCCTCATAAATAATAAAATGTTAACAACAAAAGCCCTCTGTTAGGTTTTTAACTCAAACATGACATTTAATTTGTTGTTTTTTAATATATTTTGATAATTTTATTGTTTAAAAATAAATTTCAATTTAAACTAATTTAAATATTAAAAAAACTTCATAAATTTTTTATTCTACCAAAAAAATTCATTAAATTGTTAACTTACATTCAATCAATAATGGATGTATCATTAAATTTTTTTTTGTGTTTCTCTATATTTGAGTTGAAATGAAATTTTTCTTTCAAAAAAAATTTATTATTTTTATAATATTTTAAAAATTTTACAATATTAACTTTACTAATGAAATTTTACTATATGTGTAAAGAGTCCGATATAAAAAAATGTTCAAAATAAAAAGATTATTAAAAACACGATTATGTAGAGCCATGAATATATCATTGTCATCAAAGCTACTCTAAAATCGGGGCTGACATGTAGAACTAAAAGGGGATTGATTTAAATGCTTGATATATAGAAATGAAAGTTGATTGATCAAAAGATAATAAACTTTTTTTTTTTGCTGGATTTAAAAAAAAAAAAAAAAAAGACAATCAACTTGCCGTAGTGCTGATGGTAAAGCATGGTAAAATAATGCATCAAAAGCTTCGTGATGAAAGAATCTATTAACTGAAATTTGTCTTGAATCCGGGTGCATTTAATCTGTACTAAACTCTTCATATTATGGCCTTAATTTTCCAATCATGTCGAGGAAATACGTCATTTCTGCAATTGGTTTGGCATTAAATGCAGCCCCAACAGTGAAAGCGTGTTCTTGAACTTGGAAAGTCAGAGTTTAGCGGCTCTCTGCCACCTTCCATGGACAATCTCACATGGCGCCTCGTGGAATGAACCTGCGATACAACGGCTTCGGAATCGGCGGTGATATCCCACATGAAATCAAACATCTGCGTTACCAGCAACATATCAACTTCACTTCCAATTCCTAGGAAAGAAAGATCCCTGCTAATATAACTCCCTATAAAGAGCACAAAGTGCTTGATATGGAATAGAACCATCTTAATTATTCGGACGATTACAGGCCAGTTCAGGTTATTGATAAAGTTAACTCACTTTTGTTTAGGTGGTAACAACCATTTAACTATCCCGGCTTGGATAGGGAACTTCTCTTTTTTGTATGGTCTTTCAAGAGTAATACTATTAGACACCGGTGGTGTTTAACACCGCCTATTAATAACTCGTGAGACTCACAGGTAGAGTCCACTTTCTATTAGTGATGGTTCTTAACACTGGTGGTATCCTTAAACATTTTTCTTCTTTCACTTGCCCTATGGCCTAAACAATTGATACTGTAAGTAACTATTTGTTTAGGGCAATCACTCCTATTTATAATATTTCTTCTGTAAACAATTTAACTGTTGTTCAGAACCAGTTGAAAGGAAAAATACCAACAGATGTTGGCAGTGCTCTCCCTAGTCTTGTTGTGTTTGTTGATGGAGTTGACAAATTTACAAGGCCTATTCCTCTATCCATGGCAAATGCTTCCACAATTCAGGTGCGTGGCTTAATTTGCTAAAAAAATGGTCTAATGTCTCTGCCTCATAATTTTGGAATTTTGAGAGACTTATCAACCATCCTTCTCATAATCCATGCCCTAATCGTATTATTGCATTATGCACACTAAATTGTATTATTGCTCGTACAACATTATATTGTATTTAATGATGTATTTAATGATGTACTTTACTACAAGAATTAGGCTTTTTAAAAGATAGGATTACTAGTTCTGTTCTTTCATTCAAATTACCATTACAGCACCAATTGAGTTCAATAATAATATTTTCTGCTTCAGACATATCAGCCATTACTCCTGCCACATTCAAACAATAATGTATAGTAGCTAAACGCGTGGCTTCTTTTTTGCATTTGCTGATGCAATTATCTTTGCATGTATGCGCCGTTTCCGATCTGATCAATTTTGAGGAAGTGTTTGGTAAGAAAATTCATACCATAATTTGAATTATGATTCATGATTCGCTACATTATTTTTTCTGAGAAAAAATACACGTAAATTAAAAATAATTCTAATCTCATGATTCTAATCCATAAACCAAATGTCTCCTAAGTGTCAGATTAGAGATCTGGCCTAAAATTTTATACTTATGATAAGATTTTCCCCTCATATTCAAAAGCAACACATTTCTCTTTTTCTTGACTTTTTTTTGTGTTTACTTTTTTTTTAAAACATTAATATTCTCTATTTATCAACTATAAATTATATATTAAATATGATCAAAATTCAAATCAAATTAAAAAAAAAATTATGCAAATTCAATACCTACTAAATAAAAATATATAAATATTCTTAAAAATATATAAAAAAAAAAACACCACTCTTTTTACTTTTGTAAACTTCAAAATATAAAATTGCCCTTTACCCACCATGAGGGAAGTAAGATAAGTTTTAGATAGGGCCATAGGGGCAGAGGAAGGCTAGTCCCAAGGGGGGTTATGCGATTTCTGAAAATTTGTTTGATTGCATCTAATTTTTCAAAACTTTTATTTATGCCCACTATATGTGCCTCCTAATAAACAAACTTTTTCTCTCATTTATTCTTATTGATAAATTTAAGAGATAAAACCATTTTGCTACTCTATGTTATAAAAATAAAAAATAAATAAATAAATAAATTCTGATACCTTATTATCGGTACCTTTATCATTAAAGAAACATTCTTTTGATACCCTAAGGCCGATTTTTAAAACATACAATGTCCAAACTGCCTTTTTAATTAATTAAATAAAAACTAATAATTTTAAAATATGTTCTAAGACACTTTAATTTATTTTGAATTTTTAATTTTTAAATGTTTTAAAGTATTTTTTAATTTTTTTTTTAAAAAAATATTAGTATGTTGTTAGTTTGTAAAAGGAGTAAAATTAAAATTTTATGTCTAAAAAATGGGTCTCTGAGTACTGAAAGAATGTTCCTTTAAAAGTAAAGATGTCATTTTAATATTATTAAAAACACCAAATATCAACGAGTTTACTATAACTGAGAGTCTCAAAACGATTTTATTCTTAATTTTAACTGTCTTTATTGAATACCTTTTCCCTAATTTTTTTTGCCCCGTTAAAGTTTTTTTTTTTTTTTTTTCTTTTCAACTGTGTTCCTGTTTAAGCATATTTTCCCTATAGTTATTTTAACTACTATCTTATCACATGCTATTTCCTAATTTAAATTCTATCCAATTTTTCGTTAAAACTTTTTATTGCTAAAAAATGTTTCTACCTTGTCTAACGTATATATAAAATTCACGAAAACATATTTTACTTTTTGGAACTGCAATTTCCATCCATTGCTTTTTTGTTTATTTTTTGAATCTTATATTTAATTATATATGCTTTATTACTTTTTTAATTCCTAATCTGTCCCTAATGAAATAATGCTTCTCAACTGTGCCTTTATTTAAGTATTTTGTTCTTGTAGATCTTTAATAAAATATCTAATTTATAAATATGGTATTTATAAATACCTTTTTTTTTCAAATTGCCCTACTGAATTAATTACTTGTCTTAAATATATCTCTACTTAAATATCTTTTTTCTTACAATCTTTTTAAATATTATTTTCTCTTATGTACCCCTAAATAATTCAGAGTCAAATTATCACATCAAAACTTTTTTTATGTGTTCCACTTTATTTCTTCTTCTCAAAAGCTTTTCAAATTTTTAACTTAGGGCCCGTTTAGTTCGTTGATTCGAGTTTTTAATTCGAGTTGAGATGTGATTTTATGTGAGAGCTTTTTACCGTAACAAAAAAGTTAAATGTGATTGTTTGTGAGAACTTTTTACTGTAACAAAACTCAAATTCTAAACTCGAATTAGTGAAATGAACGGGGCCTTCTACTCCCGCAAACAAAATCTTGGCTTCGCCAGTTTTGTGAAGGGTGGGTTATAAACTTTTAGTGGTATTTTTAGTTTTTTCTTTTTAGTTTTTTTTTTCTTTTCCTGCAGACTGAGGAAATGAAATGCTGCTTCCAAATTTCCTTGAAGAGAGGGCGTTTGGTAGAGGGAATCGTTCCCTGATTTAAATCATGATTCGTGATTCGCTACAGTATTTTCTCTCACAAAAAATATATGCAAATCAAAAATGGTTCGAATCACATGGTTTCTTCTCTTTTTTTCGGTTAAAAAAAACTCTGCAAATTTATTTGTCTTGGCAAAAAGTCACGTAATTAATATACATTAACAAGAACAAAAAAATAAAAATAAATAAATTACAGACAAGTTTTATGAGGACCTACTGAGAGTATCTCTAACCATCTTCAATTCCTTGACAACTTTACTAATGTCCATTCGTTCTCTAGGTATGTCCAAGGAACAAGCAACTCCAACTCCTAGAATTGCAGCCAAGCACTCTTGTCTTGTATCCTTTTTGCTGCGTCCCTCATAAATGATCTCCTTGCTATTTGCTTCCTCTTCTTTTCCTTCACCTCCAAGCACAAGCATTGGATCTAGGGCTTCTGATATTTGCCTTGATAGTGCACTCTTAACATGATGATGGAGGTCCAAACCGTCTTTAAACATTTCGTCGGTCGGCCTCTTCCCCGTGAACATCTCCAACAAGAGTACCCCATAGCTGTATACATCGCCGTACGTCGAAACCTTACTTCCCATGCCATATTCTACGTAGAAAAAGAGAGAAGAGAGAGAGTTTCACTTTTTCTTGTCAGAAATAGTCTACGTATAACACACAAAAATGTTCATGCTTTCTATTATTTTTGTTCGATTGCCTTCTTTGATACAAATTTGGGCTGTGTTTGGACTAAAAATTTTGAGCCTTCAATTTGATACAAAAAGTTTAGAAAACGGTAACTGCTTTGCAATAAAACTCTTTTGAAATGCATATTGAAGATTAAGGTGCGTTTAGAACTTGTTTCAAAATGATTTTATTTTTTGTATGAAAATGAAAGTGAAAACGTTTTTAATTTCAGATAAAAATTATTTTTAAAAATGCATTTGGTAGTTTTATCAAGAGATTATTTTCAGTGTAAAAAAAAACTTATTAATGTCTCTCTTTCTCTTTTTCTGCTGGAGAAAGGAGAAAACAAAAATAAAAAATGAAAAAAGTTGTTTTTCATTTATCTCTCATTTTACACTAAACTAAAAAATTGTTTTCATTTCTGTTTTTTGTCTTTATTGCGCCAAACGCCGTTTTAGAAACGTTTTCATTTTTTCTTTCTCAAAAAACGTAAAAAATAAAAACGGGATCAATTCCAAACATGGCCTAAGGTTTTTCGTTTATTTTGCTAGTTTGAATCACAACTCAAGTTTTTATTACAGTATTTTCTCTCTTATAAAAATTTATAATTAAATTTTTTCTAGTATATTATTTTCTTTCTCTCACATGAATTTATTTTTTAAACTCAACTCGTATGAACAAAATGGACAGGGCCTTAACATTTTTCATTTAACTTTATTTACTTTGCTCTGAAGTTAATTACCTGGCGCGGCATACCCAACAGTTCCCTTCAATCCAACTGAACTGCTTTGTTGTACTTCTGATCTACTCACAGGTTCTGGAATGAACCTTGCTAACCCGAAATCTCCCACGCGAGCAGTGAGATCATTGTCGAGCAAAATGTTGCTTGGCTTTAGATCACAATGAACAATTGGCTTTTGACATTCATGATGAAGATACTCCAAAGCTGAGGCCACATCAATAGCAATGTTTAATCTTTGCAAAAGACTCAACATCCTTAGTTCACCATCTACGTCGTATTCTCTAGGACGTGGATGCAGCCAACTCTCGAGGCTCCCATTAGGCATGAACTCATAGACAAGAGCTTTGAAATCATTTCCCTGAAAATCAACACTCGAGCAAGCGGTTAATACTTTCACGAGATTTCTGTGTCGAATGTTTCTCAAGGCTTCACATTCGGCTAGGAAGCTCCTTAATGCTCCGCGTTCTTGTGTGTACAGTACCTTTACTGCAACAACTTTCTCATTTGGATCAAGAATGCCCTTATAGACTGAACCAAAGCTACCACTGCCTATCAAATTGGCAGAAGAAAATCCACCAGTAGCTTTAAGAAGTGTTCCATAAGACACATTTAGTAGCAAATTCTCATTTGACGAAACTGCTGAAGATGGAGGGTCTCTTTTCAACTTCTTTAAGCGAACGACGATTAGAATAGATACCAGCAGAACTAACCCCAGGATCCCAGAGAGTAAAGGGATCATCAACTTGAGCCCTTTAGATAGCTTCTCTTTCTTTGACTTAGTACATGCCGGGAAATGCAGTACTGATATACCCCCACAAAGCTTTTCATTTCCTGATAATGAAATGGCAGTTGCATTTTTGAAAACTCCTCCTGCCGGTATTTGACCCTCGAAGTTGTTGAAAGAAAGATTCAGACTCATGAAGGAGATATGTTGGAAGTATTCCGGAATTTGGCCAGACAAGTTGTTATGTGAAAGATCCAAGTCCTCAAGTCCTCTCAAGGAACTAAAAGATTGAGGAATAGCTTCTTCAAAGAAGTTATTCTCCATGTGAAGTTGTTCTAATCTTAAACAACTACCTAGTTCTTTTGGAATTTGACCTGACAATTTATTCTGAGAAACATCCAAGTAACCGAGATTGTTCAAAAGCCCCACTTCAGAAGGAAGGGAACCAGTGAATTGATTTTGAGCTAGATTCAAAGAAATTGTTAAAGAAGAAAGACTGACAACTTCTTTGGGTATGGTTCCAACAAAATAGTTTTGAGAAAGGTCTAGGTCCTGCAAGTTTGAAAGGCTTCCAATACTAGAAGGAATAGGACCTGTGAAGTGGTTTTTCTGAAGATGGAGCAAGTATAACTGAGTTATGTTGGCTAGGGAGGATATTATGTTGCCTGAAAATGAATTTTCGGACATGTCCAGTCGCCGTAGCATCTTGAGGTTACAAATTCCTACAGGAATTCTCCCTGACAGATTATTTTTTTCTACCTCTAACTCAGTCAAGTTAACAAGGTTGCCAATTCCTTCAGGGATGCTTCCACTTAACTGATTGCTTCCTAGTCTCAATGTAACAAGTGTGGATGAGAGGTTGGATATAGAATTTGGCAATACCCCGCCAAATTGATTGTCACTTAGATCAACCACTTGTAAGTTCCTACATTTTGTCAAAGAATCGAAGAAGTTCAAGTCATCAACTTCTCTCGTTCCGAGAGAATTTGAAGCTAGAACCAGCCACCATAGATTAGGTGAGCCACCAAAATCAATGGTAAGTTTTCCACTGAATTTGGTTCCACTTGTATCTAATTCAATAAGATTTGAAGCATTGGACAATGAATTTGGCAGGGTTCCAGTGAATTGATTGTGACCAACATTCAAGACAAGTAAGCTAGGAAGAGTGAAGGCCAAGTCTGAGGGCAAGCTTCCTTCTAGTTGATTAAATGGCACACTAAACCTTGTGATGGATGAAAGGTTATAAACAGAGAGAGGTATCATACCGGACATTCGATTCACACCGAGTCCAAGAAATTCTAAGTTCTTCAACCGGCCAAATGACTCCGGAATGTGTCCCTCCAAACTGTTCACTGCTAGAGACAGAGATCTAGCAGAGGAAAGGTTGCCTAATGAGGCCGGCATCGGTCCACTGAGATTGTTATAGTGAAGTTGAACTCTCTCCAGCATCTGCAATGATCCTAGCTGAGATGGGATTTTACCATTCAACATGTTGAACCCCAAACGGAGCCAAACAAGTCTAGAACATCCAGAGAGATTGGCTGGGACTTCTCCCGAGAACGAGTTGTTGGAGAGTTCCAAGTACTTAAGCCTGAACAGACGGCCAACTTCCTGCGGGATTTGATAATGAAAATGGTTGAAATTAAGGACAAGTCTTGAAAGGAAGGTGAGATTTCCTATGTGAGGAGAGAGTGAACCAACCAAGTCATAGGAACTAAGGTTCAAGCCGGTCACTCTTCGGTGGCGGCGACCGCAAGTGATGCCTTCCCAGTTGCAGAAATGGAAAGAGTTATTCCATTTCTTCATGACACCAAAAGGGTCGCCAATTATCTGAGCTTTGATGGCAAGCAAGGCAAGCCTATCTGTCTCATTTCCATAGGAAGTTTTGGCTTCAAAAGTGGATAATGGTGAATGCAACATTAATGTGATGAAAAAGAACAAGAGAAATGGAGTTTGAAAGAGGGAGTAGGAAAGGATTGAAGTTTTGCACGGATGTGAAAGATTCATGGCTGAAGGTTTGACAAAGTGGTGGGAAAAGAGATGGATTTGCTGGTAAGGTGTGAATGTATGTTTCTTGGAGGGGAATGCTTAAATAATAGTTTTTTGCTATACTATTTTTAATTTAAAAAATAGGGTGTAATAACTAATAAGTGCATGTGGTTTTTTTTTTTTATAAAAAAAAAAAAAAAAATCGTCTTTGAATTATGTACATTTCATGATAGACTATGGTAAGATGTAAATCTTAAACTATTCTTATTTAAGTCCGAGGTAATCACTAGAGGATAATCATTTACATTTATTGTTAGTATTTAGTACTCAAACTTCATAGTTATAATGCAATTGCTTCCACGACGTCAGAAGATAATGGAGAATAGTTACATTGTGGAGCTAGGCTGGCATGAGTGGGACTAGCTCGAATCATATTGAAAACTAATTAAACAAATAGGTCTATGGTATGGTAATGTTACTTCACTCTAAAACACATTATTTGCATTAAATTCCTTTTTTTTTTTTTTTTATAAATTATGTAGAACTGGAATCTTAGCTATTGAATAAGCTTCATAGTTATGTTTCGTGTCTGTTGAAACTTTTTCAATTTTATTACATGCAAGCTGAAAGTTTTGTTGCCCCTCAATGGCTCATTCCATGACTTGTGTAGAGGATTATGAGTATCTTAATTTTTTTTTTTTTTTTTTAGGGACTGTCTTAAAATTTTGAGATATACTGTAGTTTCTACCATTGACAGTAATATGGTTATTCACTGATAAACAATTGAGGTTTCTCTTTTAACGTTTTGGATGTAATAGTTGGAGATATTTAGAAGAAAGACGCTAACCCTATACAAAAAATATGAAAACTGATTTCTTCTTATAAAAGCTCATTGAAAAACATCTTTCCTTTTTTGATCTTATCTTCCACAACTCACAGATTCACTTTTTTAAAAATTCAATGAATCAAATCTCTTTAGAAGATAAACCAATCCACAAGTTTATTCAAGTCAACAAATCTGATTTTTCTCTTCCAAAAAACAGCGATCTGCACAAGACTTTTTAGAACCTAATTTTTGAATCTGTACACTCAAAAATCAATTTTGCCAATACAGCCAACTAACAAAAACCTAACAAACTCAATACTAAAATAGTTATTATAGTTATAGTTATTATGTTATTAGCCCTCAGACAAGAATTTCTGACTTTATCGCTGAGTATAGTCTAACAATACATCCATATCTAACTCTATCTTAGACTGTCGAGCTCTTTTAAACTGTCGTATTTATATCAAGCTTATCAAGCTGTCATATTTCTTCATTTTAATGTGATTTTGACCAAGTCATACCTTCACAAACATGTATACAGGACATACACTACAATAGAAAGCTCTTAATAACAAATGGCATAACTCAGACCTCGTTCGCTTTGCGGATTCGAGTTTTCAATTCAATTCAAATTGAAATGTGACATTTTTTAAGAGCTTTTTATTGTAGCAGAAAACGTTAGATATGACATTTTCTTAGAGCTTTTTACTGTAGAAACTTAATACTGAAAACTCAAATCGGTAAAGTTAACGAGGTCTCAATTTTTTATTCGTTTTAATTTCCGCTGGTTTTTAGGCCCCTAATGTTAGACCGTGGTTTCCCTATAATCTAGAGATAGAATAACATAAACGACTTTGGTATGCGGGCTGTGGGGTTGTCCACAAATTGGCCACTTGTGGCTAATAATTAAATTGCCTTAGCTTTATCTCCTTGGAGCCTTGAGTTGAGCCCACTGGTCACTCGAAAGAGTCAACTATTTTGTTGTACGTACTATGCAAAGAGACAACTTGAATTGCGCATGTACAAGGATCATGGGTTAATTCGTGACGATCTACAATCTCATTTATTTTATTAATTTAGATTTTTAATTTTAGATTTTTACAGTAAAAAATTCTCAGAAAATGTCACATTTAACTTTTTTTACTACAATAAATTTTTTTTAAAAAATATCACATCTCAATTTAAATTAAAAATTTGAATCCGTAAAATGAACAAAGCCTATATGTGATAAAGTTATATATCTATGGAAAAAATTTCAACCAAAAAAGAAAAGGACTATGAACAATCTATAAAAGATTCTTGATGGTGAACCATGACAATGGATGCAAAAGAAAACTTGCAGCTAAATATTATCATAGACTTTATGGCTATATATGGGAC
>JACAGA010000012.1:2643404-2808275 GCA_029231665.1 Morus indica
TTAGTGGTATCTACATATGTAGGCATTTTTATGTGAATGGACAAAAATTTTGGAATATTGTTATCACAAAAAGAAAAAATGGAAAATTACTAAACGTCATTAGTACCTTAAATATTCTCTTTTTTGCAATAATACATCAAAAGTATGGGAAGAGATTGCTACATGAAGTTTTCCTCTCCTCTTTTTAATATTTTTGAGTTTAAGAGTCCGTTCACTTCATTAATTTGAGTTTGTAATTCGAATTGAGATCTGATTTTATATGAAAAATTTTTACTGTAGTAAAAAAAAATTAAATGTGACTGTTTGTGAGAATTTTTTATTGTAATAAAATTTAAATTTAAAATTTAAATTAGTAAAATGAACGAGGCTTAAAACTATAAAGCGGATTTTGGTCACTCTTGACTTGAGGAGTTAGAATCCAAGTTAAGAGGCTGAAAGACAACTAGTTCAGCGCCCTCGTTATAGACAGATGTCAATTCTGCCAGCAAAACCCACCGAGCACCATGGCACAACACAGATAATTTTGGGCCATACACTGCAATTACATGAGCCCCAATTAAGCCCAACACGAGGTGATGGGCTTGTCAAGCTCATGGTTCTAAACATAGCCGACCACGAGATTACATTAGGCCAGTTAAGCCCAATACAAGGTGGACTGTTCTAAGCACATAAGGCTAAGCTCAAGACAGTACGACAACAAGCACGAGCTTAAGTCAACGTTTTTAGCCTTCGGTTTTCTTAATAATAAAGAAACTATCATATCATGTAGAAGACTCCTACTATTATGTTAGTTGTGTGCTAGTCAAGTTGTCCCTTCTTCTTTACAATACACACACATAATTTGACATTATGCATTGAAGTACAAATAATGCATTTTATTTGTTGATATATTTACACTTCTTCATTTAATCATTTGTCTTTTCAAATTATTTTAAAATTAAAAGTTTACTTTTACAATGATTGTCATAAAAAATAAATTTAGCATTTGAAATAACATTATACATTAAAGTACAAATAAAAATAACATGTCAAATATACCATTACCACATATAAAATTAATATTAAGACCTGTGTAGTTTGTTAATTTGAGTTTTTAATTTGATTTGAGATGTGATTTTATGTGAAAGTTTTTTACTGTAGTAAAAAAGTTAAATGTGACTATTTCAAAGAACTTTTTACTGTAACAAAACTTGAATTCTAAACTCGAATCGGTGAAATGAACAAGACCTTAGTATTTACACCGGAGATGGTCGGATTGAACCCCTATCCTAGGTTTTGAGTTTTAAAAGTTTACCTATTTTGACTGCTTTCAATTTGAATTATGGAACCAATGTGGCGGTCAATGTGAAGCTTTGACATGAAAGCTTGAGAAAAATGCTTGAGAAGTGAATATTCCACCAGTGGGTTTCTTTTTTAGGTTCCACCGTAGAGTTTGCACAACTGGACCAACGATCACCTTGACAAAAGTAGTCTTCTACGGCCACTTGAACTGGCACCTATTCAGCACCTCGCCCGTGAGTTTATGTTCAAGACAAGATGTAGAAAGATACCAACCAAGAAAACACCATTCAAGTATAGTCTTTCTTCTTAGGTTGTTAATTTACCAATCTACCTCAAAAGCTTAAACTATAAGGAGGTGGACTAATAATAATTTACTACTTTAACACTTGTCCTCACGTGTAGACTGAATAATGAGCAATCGTATGAGTAAATTAATTAGAAAGCCCAATACGTGAATATTTAAACCCGATATATATTACAGACTTAATACATTATGATAATTTAAATATGGATAATGAGTGTAATTACGAGAGTTTGAACTCGGAACTTCCTACTCTAATACCATATTAGATTATCAATACATCTTAAAAGTTTAAGAGATTGACGAACAATAATTTAATAGTTTAACATAGATACCAACCGAAGTCAGGATTTTTTTTTTAACTTTTGTCGTTTGGCCCTGGGTTGGTTGAAGCATTTTCCCATTTGTGATGAAGGGCTCAAATTTGATAACTCTTTTTTTTTCTCTCTTTATGAATACATAGTTAAAACTCAAGGGATGTGAATGTCATATATTTTAGGCTCATTATGTTTGACAATGCCATCCCAAAAGCAGAGGAAGCATGCCAAATTATTAACAAAACATATATACGTGATCTGTGACGAAATTGGCGATGAAATGACTGTGGACATGAGCATCAACAAATTTTTTAAAGTAACCAACATAGAAATAGCTTTTTTTTTTCTTTTTTTGGAAAAGAGATTAGAAATAGTCTTAAGAGTTTTGACATCTCTCAATTCTTGGTTTTACTTCTGATCAATTGTGTTTGGTTCGAAAGAAAATATCAGAGTAGAAAAGAAAAGAAACTTATGGAGAATTTTCTAATCTTGATTAACTGAATAATGAATCTGTTACATGTCTTAAATAGCTTAGACTACTACTAACAGAAAATGTGTTAAATAATCTGTTACATGATTTTATCCCTTATTATTCTTTATTTGTTGGTTTATGACTTACACATTTGAACTAGTTTATAACTTATAAGATAAGTTGGAGTTTTATTAGACTAATATTATGATGAAAGCTTTCTCTTCACATAGTTTTTATTTTAAGTTGAAGATTAGCTTTATATATTATTTATTATTTATTTATTATGTTTAACCTGATTAACTCATTTAATCCATCCAAATTATAATTAGGTGGGTTGATTTCAACATTCAAGTAGATTAAGTGGGTTAAATTTAAAATCAATTGAGTGGATTAAAAAATCTCAAAAACTCAAACAATATACTCAATGTTTACCCCTACTATAAAGTAAAGGATTAACTAACCGTTAAATTCTCACATAAAAGGTGAAAGAAATTTTAATTCTAATTCTAAATTATTATCACATAAAAGGTGAAAGAAATTCTAATTCTAATTCTAAATTTTTCTACTATAATATTTTTCCTCACAAAAATTTACTTCTCAATTCGAGTTTGTAACACCTCGAGAAATTAAATATGATTAATTAAAATAATTTTGATTTATTAGTGTGTCTAATCTGATTTAATTAATTAATTATTATTTATTAAATGTTTCTGATGTGTAAATTTAAATATTACCAAAGAATTTAAGTATTGTCAATATTTATATTTTCACCCTAGAAGTGTGTTAAGACACATTTTCTAGTTTACTTCTCAAAATATCTTTTGAAGTTATCTTTTTCTTTTCTTTTCTTTTCTATTCTTTTCCTTTCCCTCTTCTCTCACTCTCTCCCATGGCACTCTCTCTCTCAGCTTTCTCTCTCTCTCGCTCCTCTCACACTCTCTCTCTCTTGTTCAATTTGTCACCGAATCATCCAGATTTCGAACCAAAGAATGATTTAAAGGAGTTTTCAACGTCAAGAGAAGGTTTTGAGGTAAGATTTTTGAAAAACTTCTCTTGAATCTCAAATTTTCTCTATTAGGAAAATCTATTTTTAGTTCGAAATGGATTTTGGGTAAAATCCCGGTGGAAATTGGGGATTTTTGGTTCTTTGGATTGGATTTGCCATTTGGAACCTGGATTTGGTTTTTTTTTTTTTTTGAAAAAGTCTTAGATTAAACTCGGATTTGCAGGTTTTTAAACTGATTCGGCGAGTTCCTCGCCCTGCTGATCTCCACCGGCCAACCTATGCAGTCGACTGGTTAGCACACCACTGGCCGACCGGTGGTGATGCACTTCTTTATCACCGGTTGGCCGGTTGACAAAGGAAACGAGGCTGAGTTGTTTTGAAACCCTGTTTTGACCTTCATTTTCAAAGAGAACTCAAATTAGCTTCATTTGGGGACCTAAAGAAGATGTATTAGCATCTTTAATCCATGTTTTGAAATCAAAACCCTTAAGATGATGATTTGAAACATGAAATGATTTATGAAACTTGGAATTGAATTAAGGCACACTAATAGGAAATTGAAGTGTATACTTGAGATTGATTTGCTTTAGGAATGGAAAATGAATTCTTAAACGTTGTTTTGTATTAATGATAGTTGAAGAATCGAATTGAAGGCTTCGAGGAAGCGGAAGCTAGGATAGCGCACGCTAGCCACATGTTTGGTGCTTAAGAGGCAAGATTTCTTATCATTTCTTTGACAGCCTATTTTTAAAACAACTTTGGCATTGCAAAGGTTTTAAAGAAAAGACATGTTTGCGAAAGA
Source organism: Morus indica (assembly GCA_029231665.1). Classification (NCBI taxonomy): domain Eukaryota; kingdom Viridiplantae; phylum Streptophyta; class Magnoliopsida; order Rosales; family Moraceae; genus Morus; species Morus indica. The sequence continues at coordinate 2,647,584 of JACAGA010000012.1, forward strand.
AAAACATTTTAACACAATAGCTGGATTTTAGCTATCAAAATTATAATGAACTATTTCAGAGTTTTAATGAATGATTTTTTAAGATAAGATATCTTACGAACCGTAAGCCTACTGATGGCCTAGACAGGATATAGAAATTGTATTCTTGGGGACATAACCTGAAATTTGGACCGGGCCACTACGGTGGTGACAAGGCTTGTGCTTGTGGTTGTGTAAATAATTTATCAGAGGATAAATTACTTGCTGATGCTTGTAATACAGAATTTTCAGTTTATATTTCCTTTTAGAAAATGAATGTGAGGTTCTGGCTGTTGTGTTGGAACCGAATATATTTATTTATTTACTTATTCATTTATTTACTTGCTTATTCATTTATTTACTTTAATATAAAAATTTATTTCAAAATATATTCTACTAGGTCTTCCGCTCATGTTTTATTTGTTTATATAAATATTAAATCCTTCCCAGGCGTCGCTAGAAACTGCGCGGAGTAACTGAATTAGTTGCTACCGTTCGATTAAGTGAGGATTGTGTTCTTTATCCTAGTGTACAAATGTAAGAATTATAAATTCTGAAACTTTAAACTTTAAATTTTTAGAATTTGGTTGATGTCTGTAATGTTATTTACATGTTCATATATGTACAATATTGTATATCCTGTGGGTGAAGTCCTGAATGATGTTAGATGCTTAATTTTTAACCCTCTTTTATAAAAAAGTGTGAAAGTCCTTATTATTTTTTTGTAATTTAATTTCAATAAAATATAAAATTTATTTAGAAATTTATTTAATAATTTACTTTTGATTTTGATGTTTAATTATTTTTTTTATCATATTTAATTTCTAAATGAGCTCCTATACCATTAACTCATGTTTTGGGGCGTTTTTGGGGCGTGACAGAGTTGTTAGAATTAATTCCAACAGTGAAAGGATTCATAATTCAATTCAGTTCAAGGTTCACGGAGTATGTGTCTTGTCACCGCGTGACACTGTATCTGTCTCGTTAGCTCCTGAGGACCGCACCACTACATAAATAATTCGATTACCAACCACAAGAACAGACTACACTTGGCTCACATTCAGTAGTGACTTCACAGAAAACCGTGAAAAAAACCACCTGTTAAAAAAGGGAAAAAAAAAAAAAAAAAAACAGCCACAAAACGATTTCGAGTGAGTGAGTTACTACTGAGTCGGCCGAGTTATGAAAGCCCTAACGAGCCCGAGTTGCAGGGTCGGCTTGGAGAGAGGAAGTTGCTGTTCTTCTTCTTCTTCTTCTTCTATGTTTGTGAGAAGATCATTCGAGAACTGTTTTCTGCGGAGTAATAGGAAAGTTTCTGGTTTTGGGTTCTTAAATTCGGTTCTCGTCAAACAGAGAAAGGCTGTTATTTACCCGGTTTTTTGTCTCTCATCTAAAACCCAGGTATTTTATCTCTCTAATTCTTCTTCTTTTAGTAAACACAGCACTTTTATTGAATTGATGAATTTAAGTTTAGTTGTTTTGTAAACACCCAGTACATGTCTCTTTTTCTTTTTCTTTTTTCCTTGTTTATTTCAAGAGTTTATGATCATTTGTTGATTTATCTGTTTTTAATTTTGTGGGTTATTTTCCATTTTTGTCTTTTTTTTTTTTTTGTCACGTTACTTTTGACTGTTAATGCTGTCTCTCTTAATTCTTGGCGGGGTTTGGATTGTCTTTTTCCGTGTGTTTAGAATCTAATCAACAATTTTTTTTGGGATTAATTCACTGGCATTTTACTGAAACAAAATTCTAGTGGTTTTTGCTTTCTTATTCTTGTTATCTTTCTTTTATTTAATTGAAGATCAAGAATGGAATAAAAGAAACTTTATTGGTTTGCTGGAAGGCTTTCTCAAAGCATGTTAATTTCTTTCTTTTCTCTTTGCCCTTTGTTGAAGCAAGTTTCTTTCACCGTGTTTTGAAAAAAGACTGGAAGTCTAAAGGGCAGATGGCTTTCTTTCTTCTAGAATTTAATGAGATTTCCATGTTCAACTCCCCACCCAAAAGGGGAAAATTAATAATAGTAATAATCATCAATGTTAACTTATAATGCAAGTAATTTAGTGGTAGATGATCTTGTTACTACTGATAGTCCTGCTCTGATTTCAGGTAGATTTGGGAACAGAAAATGCTCAAACTGAGGAAATGTGTACGTTCGTACTTCGATTAATTTTTTGTTCTTTCGCAGTCTTTATTCTGAATTCTTCATCTTAGTGCCACTTCTCTGTTTTGCAGATCACTCAAAAACTGTTCATGTCAAATTCCATTTGCTGAAAGAATGCGTGTTTGGCGAGCAATTTCTCATTGTGGGGGATGACCCTATGTTTGGTTTGTGGGACCCAGAGAGCGCGGTGCCATTAAACTGGTCCGAAGGGCATTTGTGGACTGTTGAGCTGGTGAGTTGAACTTTAGAAAGGAACATAGCATATACAAATTTTGCAGACAATAATTAATGTGGTTCTTGCTTTGGATTTAAAAATAGGATATACCTGTTGGAAAGTCAATCCAGTTCAAGTTCATACTTAAGGATAGCACTGGGGAAATCGTGTGGCAACCAGGTCCCAATCGAGTTTTTCAGACTTGGGAAACAAAGAACACAATCACTGTCTCTGAAGATTGGGAAAATGCTGAACTTCAGACAGTAAGTGAGGACGAACATGCTGCTGAAAAAAAGGAGAACCAAGGGAAATTAGTTATTGAAGATCACAGTGAGTTAGCAATAGTTAACAAGGATTCAAATCAAGCTGATATACCATTAGAACCAATTGAGGTACCATTAGAACCAATTGAGGAACAAATTGAGAAGCCGAAAACTCTCATTGCAGATGATATAAGTTACACAAAGAATGACCCCACACCGAATCTTAGTCCTCAAGTGCTCAGTGAAAAGAGAGTTGATTCTACAAATGAGAAGTTCACTGTTATTTTGAACAACAGTGTTACGATAGTGGATGAAATATTAGAAAACTATGGTAGAGATGCAACGATCATGAATCTGGCGAGCACAAACCTAGTCGACCACGAAGGAGAAGCTGTCCTGGTTCCTGGCTTGACTCCAGCACCATCAATGCCAAACGAAGAAAAGCATGATCCGGTTGAGAATAGGACTTCCTTTGACGAATCTGTTAAAGCATTTGAAGATAAGGATCATAATTTGCCAGAGGTAAATGCTTGATGGGTGTGAAGTTCTTAAAATCCTTGTGTTCTCTTCGTGAACTAGCCTCTCTTGGTCTAAAATAATACTCCTTTCAATTCCCAGAAACTGTTACTTGTCCAAAGTCTCTGAGATTTGATGGTGTCAACTTTTATTTTCTTGGAATCCATCTATGCTACAAAGAGAATTCCATTTAATAATGTTTTCAGTAGAAAATAGTTTATTTACTGAAATGATGTATGGTGGCAAGTCAAGTCTTTTTCTCAAAAGTATGATTCCTTTTGCAATATTGCAACCCTTTATTGAATGCGAAATGCAAGCCATAAGCAATCAGCTTTTCTCAGTTTCACTTCGAACGTGAAATGCCTCAAGAAAGAATAAACTTGACATATACTACCAAAGTATTTCCTTGAGCATTTCTTATTTCCTTTTTTGTCTTTTCCACTGCCGATCCTGAAAATCAGATTCCTGACCTAAAGTCTAAGATGCACTTTGTGGTACATGAAACTCATGGCAATAAGAGCTAAAGACATTGCATGAAACTCATGTCCATTTCTTTGTTTAAGGCATCAGACTATTCTTCGATATTATCTTAACTTCCTATCTTGTTGATGTCATTACTGACATTTTGCTTTGCTTAACTCGTTTTACGTGAACTCAAATCCATAGATTCCGCTGGATGAGAAGCAAGAACCGGAGAGTCACCTGTCCGAAAAAGGAACGACTAATGACGTGTTCAACAGTGACGAGGAAGAGAAGGTTGATAATGAATTGCAACAAAAACCTCGTATTTCTAACAATGAAGAGCGGTCCGACTCTGAGCCAGAAGACGATAATGTCATGAGCAATGATCTTCAATGGGGCCGTAAAACTCTGCAGAGGTTTCTGACTAATTTCGGGCTGTTCTAGCATCTCAATTGTCAGACAAAGGGGAAGAAAAACCTCAAATTAGCTCTAGCCTGCAAATGTTGTGTTGTCCAAAATTTTCAATTGGCTTAGCACAGGAGGTTGATGTATTCTAAATAGTTGTTACTATGTACGTATCAGTGCTTTGGCTCGAATGTTGAAATTTGTGTGTATATATGCTGTGAGAGTACTCAAGTTTTGTATTACTAAAGATTGGGAGTATAATGCGCTCAATAGAGTGGCATCCATGTAATTCTTTTGTGAATGTGAGACTGATGTTGAATCGATAAAGCGAATTTTACGAGTTTTTAATGATTTGAATAATATTTTGTACTTTTTTATGATAATAATATTTTGTACTTTTTTAAAAATTACCATAAGAATTATCATTTTTTATTGATAGGTATTTAAAAAATTGACACATTGCACGTATTAGTAAGTATAAAAAAAATGGATTTCTAACATTATTCTCGAAAGGGGGTACAGAAAAATGCAGCTTAGAGAGAATCACACATCCACAAGCATTTCCCAATATTCCAGATCTCAATTCGCAACAATACAGGATCTTTAACACTTACCTATTTTTTATTGGCGTTCATATTTATTTTTCAGGCCGTTTAGTTCGTTAATTTAAATTTTTAATTTGAATTGATATGTGATTTTATGTGAATTTTTTACTGTAATAAAAAAGTTAAATGTGATTATTTATGAAATTTTTTTATTGTAATTAAACTCGAATTCTAAACTCGAATAAGTAAAATAAACGGAAAAAAATTCAACAAACTTCCTGTTGAAACAATATTATAATATGAGATGGCCTCTTTTCCTATATTATAATATGCAAAAGTAACCTAGAGATATACAAGATTATTAAGACACCAAATAGCGTAAAAGTTTTGGTAAGACATTATTATGGTATTGACTGTAATAAGATGTGAATGAAAAGCGGATCTGGGGGAAGGCCATATTCAATAATCAAATTCCAGTGATTATAAATTGATATCTGACAATCAAGTCGCCCCACAGCGTACGCTAACGGTAACTATGGACTACTCGCTTTCTGAGCCTCAATATATTATTGATCAATGCGATGCGATATAAGAAAGGGAGAAAGAGGAAAATATGTTAAAATTTGAGATGAATTAAAATTAATAGGTCAATAGTTTATATAAGTTAATAAATAGGTTAAATTATTATTTTCGTTCATAACTTATCTGGTTATGAATCATAACTTGATAAGTTATTATTCATAATTGTCCATAACTTGTCTGGTTATAAACCATAACTTGATAAGTTTGTTCATAATTTATCTGGTTATGAACCATAACTTGACAAATTATGACTTATTAATTTCTATAACTAAAAATTAGCCTATATACTTTCTTAAACTTTTTATATTTGCTTATTTTCTACTATTTAAATTGGGTTACTGAAAGCATCTTTTTATAACGCCTAGGCATAAGCGTCGGTCTTTCTCTGGTAAATCATAGAGCTAATGAGACGGGGTATAGACAGGCTTTAAGTTATATATGACTATTGTTAGTTCTTTATTATTAGATTTGTATAAAAATTTGTTAATTTTGTATTTTTTTTTAATTTGATAAGATTTAATAAGATTCAACGGCCTAAAATTAGCCTTATCAATAAGAAGACCTGCTAGAAAAAGTTTTTGAAAGTTACCTAACCCGTTTAGTTCGCTGATTCGAGTTTTTAATTCGAATTGAGATGTGATTTTATGTGAGAGCTTTTTACTGTAGCAAAAAAGTTAGATGTGATTGTTTGTGAGAGCTTTTTACTGTAGCAAAACTCGAATTAACGAGTGAACGGGGCTATTTTTCGTTTTCTAATATTTATAGTAGGAAAGGCTTTTTTATCCATCAGTTAGGTCTTTTTAATTGTTAAATTTGGAAGCAATTTTGCTTCGCGTGCTTCAAATTTTTAAGGACAAATTACACTGTTATCTTTTGAACTATAGGCACTGTTATAAAATGCTTCCCGAACTTAGTTTTAATTTTTTTCCCCTGAACTTCAGTAGTTCTTGTAAATTTTTCCCTTCTGTTAAATTCTTGATGGAATATGTCATAAAATATAAAAATTAACAAAAGAACTCCTTATGTTAAGATTTTTAACATAAATAACATCTATATCATAAATAAAGAGTGTCATTTGAATAATTAATAAACAATTACTTTGTTAACTCCTATTCATACAATCACATGAAACTGCAATTCCAACATGAGTTATCTCTCTCTTTTTTTTATTTTTTATTATACCTAATTTTCTCCTTAATTTGCTTGACCTAAGGACTTTTAGGGTTCATAAATGGCAGCCAATAACAATAACGGAAGAAAAAATTTAATAAAGGGAGAAATTTTACAAGAATTAGTGAAATTTAAGAGGTGAAAAGTTAAAGTTAAAGTGCAGAGAGCATTTTGTGATAATGTCTATAATTTGAGAGGCAAATATATGATTTGTCTAATTTTTAATATGTATACTGTAAATCTAATTGTTAAAAGTTTAATTTAATAGTTAAAACAACAGTAAAAAATCCCTTGTCGTCAAATTTTGTTAAGAATTTATGCTATGGGAACGAAAATAGAGTGCGAATAAGAATATTGAGTTATTTAAAAATTAAAAAGTTAAAAAATCATGGGGTCCATCTAGTTTGATCCTTCTAACTTGGGAACGAAAATAGAGGAAAATTTGCACAACAAACAATGAAGAAAGTAACTATTTTACCCTTAATGACACCACATCACTTAGTTATCATATTTTCATTGCTAGATATAACCTTTTAATATTAATTGTCATTATCATTTTTTAAATACCTATTAAAATATAACTACTCATACACTATGTTTTAATATTAATTGACATTATCATTTTTTGAATACTTATTAAAGATAACAACTCATACATTGCATAAGGTGATATTAAAAACGTAGGGAGTCACAGTTAGGGTTCCTAGCATTATAATAAATTTATAGACAGTTTCTCTTCTCTTTTTCAATCTATTTAAACAGATAATTTTTCTCACTTGAATCTTTATATTCTCCATGCTTCCTCTTTTTTCATCCTCTTATTGAACATAGTGTAAGAGAGAATCTCTTTTTGGTCCTAAAAATTCAAAACGTTCTGCAACTCTACTGCTTGATCTATAAAATTTTGACCCGTTAAAATCCTTTCTTTAAGAATTCCATTAAGAAGTGGATGAAAAATGATGTGACAGTCATATGACATTATATTAATTGTCCATCCATATACTGTGTTACATAACTGTCACATTCCATTTATCATCTACTTCTAAATTAATTTCTTGACAAAAAGACAATTTTAGAGATGAGAGACTAGTTGTTCGATGTTTTAATGTTAATGACCAAAACAAAATTCGCTTCTAAGCTTGTGAACCACAATTAGAATTCACCCAATTAAAGAAATTCCTATAAAACAATATTACATTTTTATATTTACAGGGGATTGGCGTTATCTATCCCCAAGCATCAGTAAGTCATAAGTTGACGTTTGGTTTATGTATTCAGAATCATGAGTCAGAATTATTTTCGTTTTACATGTATTTTTTTGAGACAAAACACTGTAGAGAACCATAAATTATGATTCAGAATTAATGACGAATATAAAAAAACAAACGTCTAATTTTTGACAATTTCTTCCTCCAACTCCTAGTTAATGGCAAATCTGATCATATCGATAACGTGTTCGTTTTGAAAATTTTGTATTATGGAAAAACTTGAAGGACACTATAATGAGTTTTTAAAATTTTTCAATAACCTTCATTATCCATCTCATGTTGTTGCATAAAATAATAACCAACCGAGGGAAGCAAAGAGCATAGTTTTGGATTGAAATGGTAGATTTTTTTCACCTAAAATATAGGCTCAGGGTACGTAATTAATCTTTTTTTAGTAACAAGAACACATACAACTTCGTGTGTTCCCACAAGATTTTTACTGGTTTTTCTTTTTTCATTTCTAACTTTACGGTAAATCTTAATAAATATTTTTTGGAAAAAATATATCATCTCGAAGGAAGCAAATGCTAAAAAACCCAGTTACATGGTCATGGCGTAGCAATTTGAAGGAAAACAATCCAAGCAGACCCTTAACCAGTAGTAAATAAAATCCAAACCAACTGTTAATTTGTGTTTAAAGTCTTGCTCCGTTTGTTAGTTTACCAATCCATCTCAAAAGCTTAAACTATTTAGGAGGTGAGCCAACAATAATTTTTATACTTTAACACTCCCCCTCACGTGTGGGCTGGACAATAAACAATCGTGTGGGTAAATTAATTGAAAAACTCAACATGTGAATATGTAAGTCCGAGATATATCAAAGACCTAACACACGATGACAATTTAAATGTGAATAAAGAGTGCAATTATAGGGATTTGAATTCAAGACCTCCCGCTCTAATACCATGTTAGTTTACTAATCCATCCTAAAAGCTTAAGCTATTTAGGAGGTGGGTAACAATAGTTTTTATACTGTAACAACGTTTGTTAGAGGATCTATAACTCAACTAATCAGGAATCTGATTTTTTGCTGATTTTTTGAAAATCAGGAATCTATTCGTTACTTATGTCACATTCAATCTATATCTTAACTAATCAGGAATAAGAAATCTCTAAACATTGCTACTCTAACCAACTCTATTCAACTTCAGCGTCAGTGATAGAATTCCAATTGACTGTACTTTCAGAGCAAGACAATAGTTAATAGATACTTAAAACTGAGAGGAAAAACAATAAATTAAATTAAAAAAATATAAATAAAATTGGTACAACTTCAAATGTAACTATTTGCAACGACATTTTTAGGCTACGCGTGCTTATGAGATATATTCAAAATAGATTCATTCAGAACATTCCTTAGACGTATATCTGTTAAAATTCACTATGTTCCTTTCTTTTTTAACTCCGTCAATTAGTGAATTAGACTCCAATGTCAACATCCAACACTGTTCACGTTCAAATAGATTTGTCAGAGAAAAATCTTACGAAAAAGGAAACAAGTTAGAAAGCTTTCCTGTATCCAAATTTGTCATAAAAAAACCAATTTATTTGTTGGAAACTTGGAAAGGCATATAACCGAAAAAAACTAATGCATTTGTGTTTTAACTATAGGCATTTGAGAGCTTGAGACAAGCCTAAAAGCAACCTTCAAATGCAAGTAGCAAAAGTTCTAATCACTAACCTCGCTTCGCAATCCAACGTTTTCACAGCTTTCTCCACTGCATAAAGGATCATCTTTTTCACCTGTTCTAAGCACGGTATATTAATATTTTCAAAGGAAATTTTGAAGATGTTCCTGGTTACAGATAATTTTTTAGCATCATGAAATCTATGAATGGCATAAAGTCCCAGCGGTTAGTCCCTTTCGAAAGGGATGCATAACATGTATTATAATGTGGTCTAATTTCATATCGAGGACCAGCACCATAATCCACAAGAACCATGGTCCAAATGTGTTAATATAAATATCTATTACCCCCCATCTGTCCTCCTGATAGGAGGGGAGTGTCTGGAGTTCCTCCGTCAACCGAATGCACTCGCCAACATTTTCGGGCGAGACAAAGTCAAGTACAAGCTTTATGCAGGACTGGTAAAAACATAACATTTATAAGAGCCTTATGCTTCAATATTCGCAAGGATGATCAGTTCATTTGTATGTATGCAACAAATTCATTTCAGATGATCAAATGTTTCAGTAAATATCAGGTAAGTAATAAATCCATAGATAACCAAATCCTCCCTTCCGAAATGTGGGGCATGTTTGTTATTGTTTTCGTTTTCGTTTTTTACGTTTTTCGAAGTTAAAAAATAAAAACGCACTCTAAAAATGTGTTTGGCATAAAATTTTTTAAAAAACAAAAACAAAAACGTTTTTTGTCTTTTTGTGAAAAAATGAAAACGAAAAAAAGGTGTTTTCATTTTCTCGTTTTCGTTTTCTGTTTTCTAAAAACAGATTTCACTTTTTTTTCCATTTTCTTCTCTCTTTTCTAAAACCGTTTTTGTATTATATATGTTTATTTAATATATTTAATAATATTATTTATATAATATATTAATAATGTTATTTATTTAATATATTATTATTTAATATATTATTACATGTTTTCAAAAATGAAACCACCAAACGCAGTTTCAGTTTTTTTAAAACTGAAATCAATCTCTAAATAAAACTACCAAACGCATTTTCAGAAATAATTCAAAAATGAAACTAAAAACACTTTCATTTTCATTTTCGTACAAAAAACAAAAACGTTTTGGAATCAATTCCAAACGCACCCGTGGGTTCTTGTTGATGCTACCAAAACGAAGTCTGGCTATGTTGTTTTTAAGGCTGTACATAAATCCGAACAACCTGCAAACTCAATTCTACCTCACCTCAATCCAACCTGAAAAAGACAACTTATAACATTAATTTTTATTTTTCAGCCTACTAAATGTCTGGTCCGAAGTGTTTAGGGTGGTTTGTGGGTTGAGCCTATAATAACCCGCACACTCCAACCCAACCTGCACAAACATGTCTGATAAGGAGTTTATGAGTGTGGACTGATAATGATAGTTGATGTTGCAGTGCTTGTTTTGGATGAATTTGAAATAAGCCTATAATTTATATTTGTTTTATATTTGATGTTGGATAGACTATTTTGTTTCATGTTTGATGTTCGATTAAACTTTAAATTGTTATCTATATCATGATCGACTAATCAGTATTTTTTTTTTATGATAAACTTTGAATGTTGGAGTTATGTTTGATTATCAATATTATTTGATGATGAACTTTAAATGTTAGATTAAACTTTGATTCTTTGAATGATGAACCCGACCATCCAACCCATTTTGCCCCGCCCCAACCCAACCCAAACATCATTAGGTGGTGGAATTTTTCTAACATCATTGGGACTAAATATATGCAACTCGCAACTTTTGGAGTGGGGCAAGAAAAAGTCATACTCTGCGCCAATCCAACCCATATACAACCCTAGTTATTTTTGGAAAACAAAAAAAAACCATATCATACAATGTCTATGGTATAATTTACTATGTGAATCACACGTAATGCTAGGAATCTCAACTCTTGTACCCAACAACAACATTCTTTGTGAGCAATTGTCATTAGGAATAAACATAGGCTACATCCATGGCATAAAGTTCAAATGGCATTTATGTAATTAATCCATAAATTTAATAGCATTTGTAAGTTTCTCAAATTTTTATGTGAACGTGTCTTTGCATGGCACGTGAGTTTTTTTAGCATTAGCAATGTTATTCCCATTGTAACATTTTTGTCCCTAAGCTTTTAACTTTAACAAATTACTACTTCAGCTTTAACTATTTAACAGTTTAGTTTGTCTAAACGAATTGCTGGTACTTCACTGTACCCCATCTTTTTTTATTTGCAAACTCCCTTAATTAAATTAAAATTTAGGATTCTAGAAAAGAAAAATTAAAATTAAAATTTAGGATTAATTTTATAGATGCTCCTGAACTTTGTACTCTATTTCAAATGCTCCCCAACTTTAAAAATGATTCACTTTGCTCCTTGAATTATGTATACCTACTAAAGTTATAAACTAACATAAAGATGATGTGGGGTACTTATACTTTTATAAATGCCATCCAAATTATTAACTTTAAGTCAACTTACTTTATGAATTATTATTTTTATGATAGCTCCCCATTTTTTAAGAGATTGGAGGGATAAGTTGACACAACATCAATAATTTTAAAGGCATTTATGCAATAACATTAGTACATGGCGTATTTTGAATCACATTTCACACTTCAAAGAGCGAAATGAACTTTTCAAAATGCAAGGGCATGTTGACACATGGTATAAAATTAAAGTGGCATCTATAAAATTAATCCATAAATTTAATAGCTTTTTGAAGTTTGTTATATTTTTATCTGAACGTGTCATTTGCATGGCACACGAGTTTTTTTTAGCATTAACAATGTTATTCCCTGAATTATTAACATTATGACATTTTAGTCCTTAAGCTTTTACCTTTAACGAATTACTCCTTGAGTTTTAGGGGATGTTTATTTTGAGCTCGTTTCGTTCGCTGATTTGAGTTTTTAATTCGAGTTGAGATGTGATTTTATGTAAGATCTTTTTACTGTAGCAAAAAAGTTAGGACGTGTTTGTTTTTGTTTTCAAAAACGTTTTTCACGTTTTTCGAGGAGAAAAAAATGAAAATGGTGTGAGGATCGTGTTTGGGGGCAACAACGTATAGAAATAAAAAACAAAAACATTTTTGTCTTTCTCCCAAAATCTGAGGCATTTCTGAAAACGAACTCAACTCGTTTTTCTCTTCTCCATTTTCATTTTCTCTGGGTTATTTTTCTTTCCTTTGTTCTCTTGTCTTCCCTTTTCTCCATTTTGATTTGCTAATAACATTACACAAGCGGAGGAGACGAGAGTGGGAGCCGTCTTAGTGCAGCCGCCGTTGGAGGCGAGAGGAGGACTGTAAACGAAAGAGACGCGAGTGGGCGCTGTCTTTGTGCACCGCCGTCGGAGGCGAGGGGAGGTCTCCAAGCGAAAGAGATGCAAGTGGGCATCGTCTTTGTGCAGCTGCCGTCGGTGGCGAGGGGAGGACTGCAACTTGTCGAGATCCTTGCGGTAGGCGGGAGCGTCGTCGTTTTGGGGTTCGTCGGAGTCGGAAGGCTCCAAGGATTCGTCGGTGAAGACGGACTTGAAGAAATAAAAGTCCATCCCCCCCTCTTCTCCGAAACATTTCCTCTGTTAGTTTTCATGTATATAATGTTTATTTAATATATTATTATTTTAAATATTATTACATATTTTTAAAATTAAACCACCAAACACAATTTCAGTTTTCAAATTTTAAACTCAAATTAGTTAAATGAACGACATGTATTTATCTCTCATTTTAAATCATAGTTCATAATTCTTTATAGTATTTTTTCTTATAAAAAAATTAAAATTTTAAAAATTAAAATCATGAATCCATGTACTAAAACGTTACCTTAACTATTTTATAGTTTAGTTCTTGACACTAAATTCACAAAAAAAAAAAAAAATAAATAAATAAATAAAAAATGAAATTCTTATCGCTTAACTAAAATTTTTTTCAAGTGCAACATGTTTTAAGTGCAACAATAGCTAGCGGCAGTGGGTCGCTGCTCTAGTAGTCGTCGTTTTGGGAGAGGATTGTAGCCAGTGATGAGAGAAGTGGCGTCTGCAATGGCGGTGGGCCTTTTTGTTTTCTCTCTTTGTTTTTGAGTAATTTTTAAAAATATCTCTTAAAATGAAGATTTTTTTTATTTCTACCCCTTAATATTAGTCAATATATATATATATATATATATATATTAAAAAAGCTACTCAATGGGTAGAGTTTTTTAAAATAAGTATTTTTAGTAAGTCAAGTACTTAAAAATATACAATCTGTAATTTTCTTATTTCTCTTTATTTCTTTTTTATAGTTTAAGCCGTTTTGAAAGGATTGCATTTTGGCAATTTTTTATTTGCTGGTCTTGTGTTTTTGCTGAAATATTTTATTGTTCTTGTTGTTGAGGAAAATGTGATTTTTTTTCTATTTACAGTTGTAATGTTAACCTTATTGTGTGTTTGTGTGTGTGTTTTTTTTATGAACTGTTAAGTAGTGTTTATTAATGATTTATTATAGTACATTATTGATAAATTGAAATTTATCAGTGATAAATAGAATTTACAAGTGATAAATTATATTTCTAAAATTAACTCGAGTTAATCACTAATAAACTTGAATTTATAAGTGATTAACTATATCTTGTTTGGGGTCCATTGACCTTTTCAGTGGCGGAGGAAGGTGAGACCTGGGGGGCATACCACCCGCCCTCCCAGATTTTTGATATTTGATTTTTAATATATGTTTTCTCAAAAAAATTCATATATACCTTCTTATCAATAAAAATTTTAAATATATCATCACAAAATCCAATCTCAAATTATTTTATTCCTTATTAATCTTTTGATCTTTTGATATTTTCCTATTAAATTTTATACTTTAATTGTACCTAACTGATTTTTTTCTCCAATTTATTCTTATGAAAACAATTTTTCTTTTAAATTGGTCCCTTCTAAAATATTTTTGGATATAATCTAAGCTATATAAAAAATGACACATTAAAATATTTTTTCTCAAAATGTGTCTATAATTAAGAATTTTTTTTTCAAACAACTCTCTTAATTACGACTTTCTCACATGCGCATTTTTTCTAATTTGCCCGTATTAAAGCAATATGTATTCATTTAAATGCGCCATGCATACTAAAAGATATTTTTTTCTCTTCTAACACTTACAACTACTATTTTCTCATAAGTATTATATACTTCTTAAATAGTTTTTCTTATCTAATTTACTTGCTAAAATCTTTATTACTCAAATATGTTCAATAGTTTATATATATGTACTATTAAACATACTTAAATAATAAACTATTCCTAATATGTTTAGATAAATAGTGAGATGTATCAAATATAAAAGATAGCATCTGTAAAAGAGTAATAGAAGTTGTATTTAACACTCTTCTTTGGTCAATATATATACATCACAGGCAAGTGCTTTTCCTACATACCCTGAGCACTACTATCTAACAGAGTTTGAGATGTCAAATGTCAAATACGCTTATTAACTACTATCTCAAAACCTACCAAAGATATTTGCAAAACTGGTTTTTTTTTTTTTTTTTTTTTTTTTTTTTTTTTTTTGGGTAGAAGAGCATTTATTCATTTTTTTTAGGCTCCAAGTTCTTGAAAATAAGAAAGAGCACTTTGTTTAAGAATATCAAAAGCGAACCACTAACGTGTCTTTTTCTAATTTTCTCATTTTAATTTTTTTTTCCTGAAAATATATCAGACAAAGCAATAAAATTGGTAAAATTAAGTACTATATTTAGTTGTTTTGAATCTCTGGTGAACTTTGTTTTGAAGGCGACCTGATGGAACAGATAATTGTGCTTTCCTTTTGTTCATTATATACTTGTGATCTATTATCTATCCGTGAAGGAAAAAAGAAAAGTAATATATTCGATTTTTTGTTTGTCTGTTGAGCGTGTTTTTGACTGAACAATGTATCACATCAATCATAACATTTTTTCCTTAACACCTTTTCTATTTATGTTATCTAATTTTGCAAATTTCTTTTGGTAAACTACTATGTTTGCAATTTAAGTTACAGATTCTTTTCGTAACAGTTTTTAATTTATAAGGAACATACATGTTCATTTTGTTCAAATACCTTATTATTTTCTTAAAAATTTGAACATTGTATATTGAGAGAAAAAAAAAAGTTTTATGATAATATGGATCACAATACGACAATATGATTTAAAACTGACACGAATTTCGCAGGTTAAGGTTGAGAAAAAACACGAAAAATACATATATTTTTCATTACATCTTTTTAATTTTATTATGAACTTGTGATATCATAATAGTTATACTCAAAATCTTATACTATTATTTGCTTAATTTCAATGGATGTTATTGTATTTTAGTGTGTTATGAATTTTAAGTAATTTCTAATATGTAAAAAACTAAATAAAAGTATAAAATTTTCATGTCAATTTCAGATTCACATGTTAATTTTGTGTCATGAGTCGTTTTTGTATCGTATCGTGTCAACCCGTAAAGTGATCATGTCGCGATCGTGTTGTAGTTTTTAAAAAATTGTGTTACAAATTGTGTTCAGATTGACTGCAAATTTGAAAAGAAACGATCAAACACAACACGAACACGACACATGACACGAATTACCAACCCTAGTTTTATCCTTAAAATAAAAAAAAATAAAAACCCTTTGGATGTTCCAATCTTTTTGTAAAACAGTTACATACCTAAAAAAGAAATGTGTCAATCGTATACATTAAGGCCTTGTTCACTTCACCGATTCGAGTTTTTAGTTTTAAGTTTCTACAGTAAAAAGCTCTCAGAAAATGTCACATCAAAATTTTCCGCTACAGTAAAAAGCTCTCAGAAAATGTCACATCTCAGCTCAAATCGAAAACTCGAATCCACGAAGTGAACGAGGCCTAAAGTTGGCAATATTAGTTGGCGTAAGTGAGTTAGTTATAGAGGGAGTAGCATTCATGTAATTATATTTGTAAAACAAATTTGTCAATCGTATACAATAAGTTCGCAACAAGGAATGCGAAATACAACCTCAGACTCTTTTACAATGCTATTTTCTATATGTGACACGTGTCACTTTAATAATATTAAGCAAACAGCGAATACACTTAATAATAAGCCATTTTCTACAAAGTTATTTACGAGAGTGCCACCCTCTCTCCTTGAGCCTTCAGCCCCATGTTCTTTTTTTTTTTTTTTTTTTGGGTAGAAGAGCATTTATTCATTTTTTTTCAGGCTCATCTGGGTTTACTTTTATTTTTACTTTTAGGCTCATCCCCAAAAGGTCATAATACAAGTTCTAGGTTAAATCCACCCACAGAAAGAAAAGGTGGGGCAAAATTAAAAAAGATCCCTCCCTTCCCTGACAAAATTACAGACGTAAATTCACCTGTGTTAGTCAATTTCAACTGTGTTAAGACTAAAAACTATCTGTACTGTGGATGCTAAATTATCGGCCCCAAACCTTTGCTTTACAAATCTTTTCCCCCTCTTCCTTTCTGTTTCTACAAAGCTTCCAGATACTCATGAAACAGGATGATGACCGTTTTTTTGCTGCCACGAAGCTGACAAATTTTGTGAGCCTTTATTAAGTTCTTCCTTTGATCGTTTAGTCGTTCCAGATTGCTGCAATCTGGAAGGATAGAACAACGAAATTTCAAAATCAGAATCCAAAAGCATACATACTCACCACCATCAATTTCACAGTACTGGTTAGATTAGTCACGCACATTTACGAAAATTAGATCAGAATCTCAATTTGATTATATGTTGATTTGGATTCCTTTCATACTTGTAAAGCCAATGACATTAGTCGCCCTACATGTTTAAATTTCTGTTTTTGCTACGTGTCTTATATCTATTGTGTTGCTATGCTATCTGGATATAAATGGCAATATAAAGAAAATAAGGATGATACTAAAAGTAAAAGGAAAAGAAAGGGTCATATGCAGATATTGTCAATCCTCGCAAGAAATCTAGAAGAGACATCATGAAGACATCTACAAGAGATTCAAGTAAGATTTATAAATTGAAAGCAGACTTGGAAAAGAATTCTCTACTATATTTAATTCATTGAACGGAAATACACTTAAATAGGCAACCAAGGGATTAGCTAACCCGAATAATAGGGATCTGATTTGATTTTTAAGAATCAAATCAGATTTTATTGACTAAATCTACAATCCTAACTAACCGGGATAATCAATAGGAGTAGATAAGGAAAGATTTAAATATTCCGAATCTTCCATATTTGATTTTCCCGATCAAATCAATTTGATCTGCCAACACTCCCCCTCAAGTTTGGACGTAAATGTCTATGAGTCTGAGCTTGCTTACTAACTCTTCAAATGCTGGTCCATGTAGTCCTTTAGTTAGAATATCTGCCACTTGTTGCTTTGTAGGGATGTATCTGACGCTTATTGTTCCACTCTCGATCTTTTCTGTAATAAAATGCCTATCCACCTCCACATGTTTAGTTTTGTCATGATGAACTGAGTTATGGGCTATGCTAATCGTAGCGTTATTATCGCAATAAAGCTGCATAGGGAATCCACCATCAATTCTTAATTCTTCTAGTAGTCGTTTTATCCATATTACCTCACAAATGCCTTGAGCCATAGCCCTATATTCAGCCTCAGCACTGCTCCTTGCAACTACTGCCTGTTTCTTGCTACGCCAAGTCACTAGGTTTCCCCAAAGCTGAGTACAATACCCCTGATGTTGACCTCCTATCTATCTTCTTCAGAGCCTGCTTCCTATCCTCATTCTTCCAAAAAAATAGTCTTCTTCCCGGATTCTTCTTGAGATACCTTAATATTCGATAGACTATATCAAGATGCTTTTGGTGTGGTGAATGCATGTATTGGCTTACCACACTAACTGCAAATGCTATGTCCGGTCTAGTGTGTGAAAGATAGATCATTCTTCCCACAAGTCTCTGATATCTATTCGTGTCCACCTGATCTCCATCACCTACGTTCCTCCCTCTCGGTTCAATAAGGGGTATCTACAAGCTTGCAACCGAGCATTCCTGTTTCTTCTAATAGATCCATCGTGTACTTTCTTTGTGATATGGAGATCCCATCTTTCCTTCTTGCAACCTCCATTCCTAGGAAATATTTCATGAATCCTAGGTCCTTGATCTCAAATTCCCTTGCCATAGTCTTCTTAATCTCCTGTATCTCTTAAACGTCATCTCCAGTCAAAATTATATCGTCCACATACACAATCAAAATTGTAACCTTGTTGTTTTTGGAATGTTTGACAAAGAGAGTGTGATCGGATTGTCCTTGTACGTACCCATGACCTTTGCCCTTGGTGACTGTTTTAGACCATATAGTGACTTATTCAGCTTACACACTGTATTGTCCTGTTTGCTCTTATAGAAACCGGGTGGAAGACTCATATATACTTCTTCTTCTAGCTCTCCATTCAGAAACGCATTCTTTACATCAAGTTGATAAAGAGGCCAATCCATATTTGCTGCTAGAGATAAGAGAACCCGGACAGTGTTGAGCTTTGCCACCGGAGCAAACGTCTCTGTGTAGTCTATCCCGTAGGTTTGTGTGAAGCCTTTTGCTACCAATCGGGCTTTGTACCGTTCTACTGAACCATCAGGCTTTACTTTCACTGTGAACACCCACTTACATCCCACTACTTTCTTGTCTTGCGGTAGTTCTACCAAGCTCCAAGTATTGTTCTTCTCAAGGGCACGCATCTCTTCTAGAACTGCATTCTTCCATTCCGGGACAGCTAGAGTTTTATCAATCATCCTAGGAATAACAATTCTAGAAAGATTTGTTGTGAACGCACGAAACGAAGGTGATAGATTATCATATGACACAAATTTGGAAATCGGATGTTTTGTACATGTCCGAACACCTTTCCTTAGAGCAATAGGATCATCTAGTCTATCAAGGAGAGTTTCGGGATTACCTGGAGATGAGGGATTAGGACCCACCATAGGTTCGGCTTCAGGGCAGTCCATCGTGCCTATGAGTTGTTTATTTTCTTGAAAGTTCTTCCTCCGAGAGTAGACTTGCAATTTCTGCTGTGGTAGTGACTGCTGGAGTGGCTGTAAACCTGGCTGGGATGACTGTAGTGGCTGCTAGAGTGGCTGTAAACCCGGCTGGGATGACTGTAGTGGCTGAGGAGCTTCAACTTCAGTTTCAGTTTAGGCTGAAATTGGAGTCTCGGCATCAGGGGTTGAAAGTGGGACCAAAGGTAATGGTGGAGTTTCTTCAACTGCGGCTGGGATTGTGGCTGTAACATCCCATTCCCACACATAAGCTTCTTTATCATGACTCTCCCCTTGAAGCGAAGTGTGGGAGTAATAAGGGACCTCTTCAAAGAAGGTAACATCTCAAGTAACAAAAGATTTTTTTGTTTGTGGGCAAAAACATCGATACCCCTTTTGTGTTGGAGAATATCCAAGAAAGATGGTTTTTATGGCTCGGGGTTCAAGTTTGGAACGATGTTGGGAATGGACATGAACAAAAACAGTGCAACCAAAGGTTTTAAGAGGGAGGTTATTTGTGAGGGTATTGAAGTGTGGAACTTGAGTTGCAAGAACTGATAATGGGGTTTGAAACTTGAGAGGACGGCTTGGTAATCTATTAATAAGAAATGCCGCAGTTAAAATGGCATCACCCCACAGATATTTAGGTACATTCATAGTGAACATGAGGGCACGAGCCACTTCCAGTAAATGTCGATTTTTCCTTTCTGAGACCTCATTCTACTGTGGTGTTTCGGTACAAGAACTTTGGTGAATGATTCCATGCTGGCCAAGGCAATTACCCAAGGTGGACTGGAAATATTCACGACCATTATCGGTCCTTAACACCAAAATCTCTTTTTGAAATTGAGTTTGAACCATTTTGTGGAAGGTTTGGAAGATTTGGTTAGTGTCCGACTTTTCCTTAAGCAAATAAACCCATGTTACCCGTGTATGGTCATCAATAAACGTGATGAACCATCGTTTTCCATTCAAGGTTGTTACTCTAGAAGGGCCCCATATGTCACTGTGAATCAGGGAGAAGGGCATAGAGGGTGCATATGGTTTTGGTGAAAAAGGTATACGTGTATGTTTCGCAAATTGACAGATATCACAAGCAAATGGAATAGTATTTTTATTCTTGAATAGGTCTGGAAACAAAAACTTCAAATAGGAAAAACTAGGGTGGCCAAGTCTATGATGCCACAACATTATTTCTTTATCATTGGAAACCGAAATAAATGATGCTCCTGACACATGTGCTTGTCGACTCTCAGAGTTGTCAAGAAAATAAAGTCCCTCATAAGCTCTAGCACTGCCAATCGTCTTCCCCGATGATAGGTCCTGAAATTGGCACATAGAAGAGTGAAAATTAGCCACACAGTTATTGTCATTAGTGAGCTTACTAATGGACAGCAAATTACACTTTAAAGCTAGAACATGGAGGACAAAATGAAGAGTAAGAGTTTTTGAGATTTGGACTGAACCTATTCCAGCAATAGTAGCTAGAAACCCATCGGCAATCTTAATTTTAGCATTACTAGAGCATTGAGTGTAAGAGGAAAAGTGTTTAGAACAACCTGTCATGTGGTCAGAGGCCCTGGAATCAATGATCCACGGTTCCTGGGCATAGAATGATGAGATTAAGGCTGAATGGTTACCATTATGTGTTGTGGTGCATAATCCTACATTGGAAATTGGCTTAGATGATGTAGGTGTTGGAGTAAGGAGACGATAAAGTTGCTCTAGTTGCTCCTCGCTCAGTGAGATTGATGATTCTACAGCCTGTTGTGGTGTAGGAGCTTCCATTCCATGTTTGTCTTGAGCGGCTTGAAACCCTCTTCCTTCATTCGGCTTCCGAGGGGTCCAATTTGCTGGTTTCCCATGAATTTTCCAACAAGTATCTTTGGTATGCCCGGATTTCCTGCAATGATCACACCAAGGCCGGTTTCTTCTTTGTTGATTCTCATTGTTGAATTGTGGTCCTCGGGCGGCTAGGGCAGAGGTGTCCATGTTTGAGTTTCCAGCATCATTAAATGTTGGAGTCACGGCATTATTGGGGGCTCCTAGCATTAGTTTCTTCCGGCTCTCTTCTTGCTTCACTTCTGAAAATACTACACGCACATCTGGGAGGGGTTTTGTGCTCAAGATCCTTCCACGAACATCATCTAGGGTTTTATTCAGGCCAAGTAAAAACTTGTAAACCCTATCTCTCTCCAGAATTTCCTTGAACCGCTTTTGATCCTCGGCACAATGCCATGTAATTTCATCAAGAATATCAAGTTGCTGCCAATGACGTGATAAAGAATGAAAGTACTCGGTTACACTGAGTTCTCCTTGGCGCATATCGTTCAGAATTCCTTTGAGCTTGAAAATCTCTGAAGTGTTCTCCCTGTTGGAGTAACTCCTCTTCACTGCATCCCACATCTCTTTCGCTGTTTTGTAATACATAAAGTTTTCTCCCATCTCAGCATTCATGGAGTTAATCAGCCATGATCGAACCATGTTGTTTTCTGTTTTCCATGTTTTAAGCTTAGAATCTTTCTCATCCGGTTGTGCAGCATCACCGGTAAGATAGTCTTCTTTTCCTTTTCCTTCTATGAACATCATTACTAAGTATGACCATTGGACGAAATTCTGTCCATTAAATTTGTGACTCGTGATTTGATGAAACGGGGCCTCAAATCCGCTGATCTGAGTCGGATTAGCAGCCCCTGATGAGGCAGAGGTAACCTCTGATGATGAGGTTTCTCTCCCACCGGCCATTCCGTATTTTGTCATTACGGTTGGCGAAGGATATTAGGATTCAGAGAGTGGCTCTAATACCATGAAAGCAAATTAAATAGGCAGCCAAGGAATTAGCTAACCCGAATAAAAAGATAAAATCCTAATAGAGATTTGATTTGATTTTTAAGAATCAAATCAGATTTTATTGACTAAATCTACAATCCTAACTAACCGGGATAATCAATAGGAGTAGATAAGGAAAGATTTGAATATTCCGAATCTTCCATATTTGATTTTCCCGATCAAATCAATTTGATCTGCCAACATAAATTATCCGAGGTTAAACCAAAGACTGATGATGTCAAAATTACTATTATCTAATCCACCTCACAAATGATTAAACCTTAAGAATACCATGCATTAAATTAGCAATAAGCAACTCCATAAAACAGGCATATATTTAAAGGTGATCCACTAAAGAACTGTTTATGAACTGTAGCGACAAATACTCAACAAGAATAAAAATGGAAGCTCAAACTGCAAAAATAGTTCACCTCGGTTACATGTTACCTGGGGGAATTGGCGCGCTTTTGCACTTGCTGATTTAGTGCTGTGGAGGATGTACTCTCAGGTTCAATTTCAGCAGTCTACGGATATTTAACATTTGTCATTAATTTGTAGGACCCAATTAGACCAAATGACCAAAGAGTATTTTTAAAATAAAGGGGGCGGGAGGGACCAAAAAGATTAAAAACACAACTACAGAGAGCTGTTATGACATTTTAAAATTTGAGAGGAAGAAAACCAGTTAATGGTTCACAAGCTTATGGCCTTCGACGACTGAACAAACTTGACCAAAACAAACAGAAGTTATTTTAGAGAGTTCAAAAAGCAGTGATAGATTCTCTTTTTACTACAGCAATAAGAAAAAGAGTGAACTCAGATTATTGTAGTTGCCTCGTTTTGGTGTCGCAACAATGACCATGGGAGGAAAACCTATTTTTTCACTCCCTTGTGAACCAACTGATATGGACAAGCAACTAATAAACAGTATGGATAAAGAGATAAAAATGAGAAAAGAAATAAAGAATGCAGTTGTATTAACTACTTGGGAGTACTTGGATAATGGGTAGAACTCGGGACTGACCACCAAGCCCTTACCTTTTAAAACATGACTTAATGGAGCCTGGATATGGCAGCAGTAGCGGACATTAAGTCAGCTCACTCCCCTTTTAGTGTTTTAGCCATCACATCTTGGTGCAATGCAAATTTCAAGAAAAGGAGTGGTCCTCAATAGATAGCCACTAACTTTTATCTGGAAATGTCTTGCCCGCATACCCTTTATCCAAGCATCACCAGCATAGAAAATCAAATCAACTACTGAAAGCATCATCAAGAATCCCCACCTCAGGTGTGCTTTCTTTGGGCACCTCATCTTGTCTGATCAGTTCGGTTGATCCAGGCTTAACAGTGTCCCATAGAAATCCATTTTCATTTCCAAGTGAGAGCTTATCAAAATCTTTGTCCACAGCTCCAGAACGAGGTGCAACATATGCTACATATTTTTCTGCAATTTCACCCACAATGCTACATTCAGCGCCTTTTTGTCTCTGTCGAATTGCAGTCATTATATTGCAAGTAACTTTTCTTCTCCAGATTAAATGTCATGAATGCACTCAGAAAGTAAATTTTCTTTCAACAATAATTGTTATGTTTTACTTTTCAGAATATTTTTCTATGTGAGGCCATTGTTCAACCAAAATCCCCTAATAATATATATACTAAAGAAGGCACCGGGGTTACTGTTCCTAGAACAGTGCCCGGACCCTTCTGTTTCTCACTTCAGAGAAAACCCCCTGTTTGTCCCATGCTGCTGGTTTCCTTTTTTTTTCATTTCGGTGTTTTCATTCTGTGGCCTCAACAGAGGCTTCTGGATTCGCTTCCTCGGATAAGAGCTTTCTAGGGTTTTTTTCTCTTCGGCGTTTTCATTTTGTGGTTTTCCATTTTAGTGTTTTCATTCTGTCACCTCAACAAAGGCCTTTGGGTTTCTCTTCTTCAGATGAGAGCTTTCTATGGTTTTTCCTTCTTTCTCATTTGGGTGTTTTCGTTTTGGGGTTTCTCTTTGTCGGATAAGAGTTTTCTAGAGTTTTTCCCTCTTTCTCATTTGGGTGTTTCCCTTTTGTGGCTTCAACAGAACTTTGTGGATTTTTCTTTTCTTTCTCATATTCTACGGTTTTTTTTTTTTTTTTCCTTTCTCATTTGGGTGTTTTTGTTTTGTGGCTTCTATTGAAGCTTCTGGCTTTTCCTTCTCTTTCTCACATTTGCTTTTTAGTTTCACATTTGGTTTTTTCCTTTCTTCTCGCTGTTTGGAAATTTTTGGTTCTATGGGTTTTTTTTCTTTCTCATTTCAGTGTTTTCGTTTTGTGGCTTCTACTGAAGCTTCTGGGTTCTACTTCCCTCTTTTACATTTGCTTTTTGGTTTCACATTTGCTATTTTCCTTTTTTTTTTCTCGCTGTTTGGAAACTTTTGCTTCTATTGTGTTGTTTTTATTTTTTTGCCACAATTGTATTTTTACAGGTTGTGATTGGTAATGCATTTAGGCCACTTTCGTTTTTTAATCTAAGCTTTTCTCTTTTCATATATATTTTTTAAAAAATTTAAAAAACATTTGTTCTTTCGTTTTTGTGTTCTAATTTAGGATTTCGTTTTTTCATTTGAAAATTTTTTTTCCTCTGCCATATAACTGTGCATTATTCACTTTAATTTTATTATCCGTGCAATAGCACGGCTACCTTACTAGTTAACTCACAGAGAAAATCCAAGGCAATTTCTTCAGTAGTCAACCCCTGATGAACTATATTCCACCCATTTAACTTGAGTTAAAATAATAAATATTAAAGAAAACGTGGTCCCTCAAACTGAAGATCATGTGGATAAACATAAAGCATACAGAAGACTAACTGATACTGAAAATGCTGATAGAAGGACCGATTGATGCAAAGAAAGAAAGGGAAAAAACAAACTGCAAATTAAAGGCTAAATTTACCAGCCAAGTTATGAAGGGCATTTTCAGCAGCTTGTTGCTGAGCATCCTTTCTCGTCTTACCCATTCCCACCCCTATCTTCTCACCGGTGAACAAAACCTAAACCAATGAGTCAACAATAAGTATGCGACATTCAAAGAACAGCCCGATACTCATAATATATAAATTTCCCTGATTTTATGCAGTTTAATTTAATTAAGGGCTTGTTTGTTTCCTAGATTTGAATCCCTGATTCGAATCATGATTCATGATTGCTACAGTATTTTCTCTCACAAAAAATATACGTAAATAGAAAATGGTTCAAATCACATGATTTGAATCCATGAACCAAACGGACCCTAAAGTTGTTTAATTACTAGCCTCAGAAGCACTTACTCTATTTCTCAAGAAAACACTTTTCAATTAAGGGTTGGCAAATAATTCATCTCAACAAACAAAAAATTAACCGTCAGTGGTAACGATAACAGAAACACAAACTTGAGAGGAAGGTCAAATACTGAGTACTAACCTCCACAGAAAACTGCAAATCCTTACTAGTGCTTAGAACAGACTTGAACTCAACCTGCAAAGTACAACATGTTACAGAAAATTCCACACACACAAAAGAGCATCCACACTAAGACAATAGTACCTTTGAGCTGCATCTACGTGCAATTTCTTGCAGAACTCCAATAGATAAAGGGGACGGTAGCAGGTTCAGTTTTCCCCCTTCGGGGTGGACATCTCGACTGTTTGAAGCTGCCTGATTCTGAGACACACCAGCATCTGCAGAAAGTAATAATTAGCTAAAAATATAAAAATTATGTGTGCATTCTGAGTTCTACTAGAATATAATTCACACAACTATTAAATTTATTGTGCCA
Source organism: Morus indica (assembly GCA_029231665.1). NCBI lineage: Eukaryota > Viridiplantae > Streptophyta > Magnoliopsida > Rosales > Moraceae > Morus > Morus indica. The sequence continues at coordinate 2,673,450 of JACAGA010000012.1, forward strand.
ACAAGTAATCTATCAAGAAACAGAACCTAGCAGCACGAGCTTGTGTAAATCTAAAACAATTTTTCTTATTCAGATCTCCCATTACTTTACACAAACTTCTTTATAATATGACCTACCAGATAACTGACTGACAATTGGAAGATTTGGCTTTTGCAAATTACTCCCATTGTGTCCCTGTGGATGAGCAAGTTTTAACTGATTAAGAAGCCTAGCTTTATGGATTTAAAAGAACAAATGTTAAGAAAATTCTGAGTAAACCTCTTCACTCTTCACTTCAGGAGTTTGTGAGAGTAAACCAGTGGGAGTATAGCAAGAAGTTGTATATGAAGAGGAGTTCTGATGAGCTCGTTGCTTCTCTGGTTTTAGCACATCAGATTCTTGAACAAGCCCCGAAGGACGATTCCTTAGAGGTCCTCTATTTATGTCATCCTCCACCAACCAACCTCCATGCACCTGTACAGGAGGCATCGAAAGCTGTGTAGGTAATCTAGATAGAAGTGGGGGTTCACCCGAGCTTTGGTTTCTCATTTCTACACCATATTTCAAGGTACTAACTCCTTTCTTCATGTCATGATCACGATCAGAAAAGCCATCTCGTCTAACAGGAGGTCCTAGCAAACCCGGTCCTATAGTATAATTGGAAAGAGGTTGCATGTCAGTAAAAGATAAAAGCACATATTTATCATGTATCATGCTAATAAAAACAAAATAAAATTGTTAGCCAATGTCTCTCATACTCTGAGATGGCAGGAGTGGTCCCAAAGATGCAGGAATAGCATTTGGAAGAATTGGAGCAGATGCCTGGAAGGTTTCAGATCTTAACTCGACACTGTTTGTTGAAGAATGAGAAGCTGATTCCATAACAGGCCGATCCTCCTGAAAAAGAAAGGAAAAAAAATGGTCAAGGAAATTTAAAAAAAAAAAGAAAAGAAAACAGAGAGAGAGACAGAGAGACAGAGAGAGAGGAAGAGGAAGCAGAAGAAGAACATATATGTAGGACCCGTTCGTTTCGCTTGTTCGAGTTGAGAACTTGAGTTGAAAAGTGAATTTATGTGAGAGAAAACATTGTAGCGCAAAGAGTTGACTTTGAATTTTTGTTAAAAAAAAAAAAAAAAAAAAAACTAGCAAAAAGTTTAAGTTGTGATTCGAACTGTAAAACAAACAGGACCATAGATAGAAAAGAAATTGTTTCTTAAATGCACTAAATAAAAGCGTTAATGGTAAAAGTGCCATCCCTGCAGAGCATGCTTGCAATATAACCTACACACACACCCCACGTAACGCTCCTTTCATTTTGCAACTATCTCTCACAGATAACATACCAACAAACTCAAGAAAAAGAAGCTTACAGAATGGCTCAATCTGCGTTCAACTTCAACACCGTACATTCCTTCATTGATGAGAGGAGGAATTCCATTTGGTACAAAACCAGCATCCTTACATCCAAAAACAGCCACAGTAAAGAATAAAAAGGGATGGAGGTAAAAGTAGACATTTATAGAACCAATCAGGAATAAAATATTTGCTAATTCATATACCTCCGACATTAAGTAATTGCTAACATCAGGAGCCGGAGGTAAATTCAGTACATCATCTTCATAAAAAACTTCAGTTATTCTTCGCAGCAAATTCTCATCAAACTCTCTGGAGTATGTACAGCCACATAAATGCCACCTCTTAGATCTCCGAGATAAAGAAACACCAAAAAAAACTATAATTAAGATTTCTTACTTGAAAAAGCATCCTCTGACATTGCATGCAACATTTCTCGCCACACACAGGACTGGAACAGCATTTGCGGTCTGTCAGATAAATAGAGAAAAAAAATCAGAAAACCATGCAAGAATTTGTAAAGCTTAAAATGACACAATTCAGTACCTCTGCTTGAGGAGCATAATAAGGCGTGAATGCTGGGACTACATGAACTCGAGATTGATCCTTATCTTCCCAAACCTTTAAGCGGTCATCAATTACCATTGCCATCTTTGAGTGGCAGATACCATTTTGGAAGACATTGATCAATGATTTCCTGGATCCTAATTTTTAATAATAAAATTCAAAACTGTTAAGTTATTTTGTGCAAACGCAAGAGATGTTAGGGTATGTTTGGTATATGGGTTCTTCATAGTTCAAACCCATGGTTTTGATTCTACTACAATGTTTTTGTTCCACAAAAAATTTGAATTTCAAAAGTCATAATCCAAATCACTGGTTTGAACCCATTTTGAACCCTAGTTTGAACCCATATACCAAACGGGCCAAGAGATTTTGGTTGAATGATAATATCGCTATAGTTCAAATAAAACAGAGAGCTAAAGAGGTTAGCATCGAACTATTAAGAGTGGCATTATCAATCAAGTTTAATTACTTTTGTAAATAATTCAATAAGTTGACTATAATAAGAAGTAACCTCCGTTCTGCAACCTGTGTCCTTTTCTTTTTCTTTTTCTTTTTTGTTTGTTTTTTGCTTTTTTACTTATCAAAACAAAACATTTGTAATTGGAAAGAACAAAAGAATAACTTCGGATTCAAACAAACGTCAAATGGCAGCTCATTTTTAGACTGCAACAAGATTTAAAGCACGGAGGGGTGAGAGGGTTTCATGAGAGGAGAGCATGCCTGATTTGACACAAACAACACGATCTAGAAGTTGCCTTGTACCAATCAGATGAGCCTCAGGGTCAAGAAGTCTCCACATTTCTAAAGCATAATCTCTTTCAGCCATAGTACAAACATATACTTCAAACCTTTTTCTTCCTTTCGCTGTTAAGTAACTTCTCAAATCTTCCCATGCAGGTCGCAACCTCACGAGAACACTCGTATCACGAATCTGCATTAGATGATGAAATACAAAAACCATTCTCAAATGAAAAGCAACATTTATAACTTGAAGTGGGGTTTTGGGGTGGGGAAATGCTAGTAAATTTTCAGCCAAGTATCCAATTTAGTCCTACTGTTGCTGTAGATTTAAGCTTTAACCATTTTCCATAAATCAATTGCGATTAAATCGAGGTCCCAACGCCATCTTTTCCAGTCCAAAATGCAGTTCATAACTTCATATAATGAATTGAAGAAAGTGAACCCAAAATCGACTGTAAAACATACAGGTAAAGTACTCAATTAATAATGCAAAATAAAACAAAAAAGTTATAAGAGAGACCTTCCAACCTCGGGATTAATGCGAGTAAGAACAATATTCTTTTCTGGCAATCTAATTATAGGTCGAAAAAACCTTTCATGGTTGTCAGATAGTGGATGAACTTCTTCCATTTGAACCTTAAACATCCTTCCGTTATCCATCACGGTATCACTCTCCAAATACTGCTTTAGGATCAATCGATCATCCATGTAGCGCTTTATTTCCGCATGCATTCCAGCTAAGCGTATCGGATCAATCTCGCGCGCACTCCAACCTCGCAGAAGCTCGATCCTGTCCTCGAAAGACTTCATGGTGTTTGCAACGATCAGCGTCTCGTCGAGATCGAATACGATCGAGAGGCACCGCAGATTCAACATTCCTAAGGAAGCATTGTACAATCCTTTGGGAACCGAATAGCACCAAAATCGGGGATACTTCTTCTGCTTACTTAGCATCGCCACCAAGTGAATCTCTTCCTCACCAACCAATACCACGGCGGTCTGCAAGGAAATAAAACCAAATCCTGTTTGACACATTTTCTCCCAAATTCCAAAACCACTAATATTTTTTCTCGGCAACCAAACAAAAATCAAACAAAGTTTGAATTGACCAAAACGAACCTTCAAATCGCACTACCAAAATCAATACAATAACCTTTCTCTGAATTTTTGAAACTAATAAATTTGCTCCAGTAAGTGACCGAGTGAATTTTCTCGGTGACCAAACAGAAGTTCGAGAACGCAAAAAAAAAACAAAAAACAAAAAAAACAAAAAAAAAAACAAACAAACAAACAGAGAGAGAGAGAGAGAAGCCCGCAGAAGTGAAGCGATTGAGTGGAGAATGAAAACCTTCAATTCGTAGTGGCAAGAGGCGTGAAGATTGATCAAATGCGGCTGTTCGACCGGAGAAGACGACTCGAGCTTGCAACAGACGGAAAATGAAGAAATCGCTTGGAGAATCGAGAGAGGAGGACATCGTTCGCTCTGCGGCGAAATGCGGTGGATGCGAATCTCGTTGTTTGGGAACTGGAAATTCTTGTCCTTCACCGGAATAAGATCCAATTCTCCCAAACACAAATCGCCATGATACACCACGGATTTGAACCCTAAACGACTCATTCGGATGAATCAGATCCTCAAAATGACGGGAAAATTGAGCAAAACAAGTGAAAATTTCTGAACGATTTTAAGGGGGTTTCTGCGAAATCCGTTGCTTGGTTTCCCAGTCTCACTAGCTCCCTACTTCTTGTTTCGCTCCGCTGACTCACACACAGAGGACAGTCTCACAAAGAGATTTTCTTGTTTTCTCTTCTCCCACTCTCTCTCTCTCTCTCCCTCTCTTTCCTTCTCTGTCTTTGGTTTCAAACAAATGCGGTTGTCCCGTATTTATAAGCCCATGGACCTTTTGTGACGTTGGCTTGGTTTGAAATTAGGAGAAGATCTGCTATCCTGCTTGGTAAGGACGTAAATAAAGTAAAGGGGCTCAGCCTCGCCCTTACAACCGAAAGATATTCGGGCCGGGTCACGTCAATTACATATCAGACTGTCCGATCGAGCTGGCCCCCTCGCAAATTACAAATTGAGCATTTTTGTAGGAGGAAAGGAAATAAATACCTGATTTATATTTTCATTTTTTGTTAATTAATTATATTAGTTATAAGAGTAATAATTAAGAATAAGAGATAAAATTTTATATTCGTGCATTTTAAGAATAAGTGCATCAATTTTCTCATATATAAGAGAATCGCAACACAATTTTCTCAATTTTTCTCCGTGGTAAAACAAAAAATTAATCTGAAAGACTAAAACTTTATTCATTTCACTAATTTAAATTTTTAATTTTAATTTTATTATAGTTAAAAACTATTATAAAAAGTCATATCTAACTTCTTTATTACAGTGAAAAATTTTCACATAAAATCATATATTAACTCGCATTTACAAACTAAACAGGACCTAAAAAACCTTAAAACAAATATGCTTTTTGTGCATAGGTCATATGTTTTTCTCTCTTGTCCTATTTATTTTCTCTCTCACACACTATTTTCCCCATGCACACTAGTTGGCCATCGGTACCTAGTCCCCTACCATTATTCCGTTCTCTCCGGCGCCACATCTCTACTGCAAATTATTGTCAGTTTCGGAGTTTCACGAAGAAGATCGGCATCAGCCACAGTCACACAGGGAGAGGAGCCTCACGACTTGATCTCATGTTATGTCAAGTGTCGACGTGGATCTTGCCTCTGTGAGACACGTAGTGGAGCATATGAGCTCCTTGCTGACAAGAAGAACCTCACTAACAAAACTCCGGTGACAACAAGCGAACGAAACTCTCCACAGCATTCTTATTAGATCTACGATCTGTTATATGCGCAACAACGAGCTTCAATCTTGCCACACTGATCTTTGATTTGTAATCATGTCAGTGCCAATTCTATTCCACGCCATTCAGATCTGATCAAATTTGGGGAAGGAGATTCGTATCTCCACCCATCGATGTAGCTGTTTGATTTTGTGTTCTTTCTTTTTTTTTTATGTGGTTATTTTTTTTTTTTAATTTTAGGTTATGTTTGTGATTCCTTTCTTATTTGTAAAGTATCCCAGCAGCGACGATGCCACCAATAATGGCGGGAATGGGCCAATATCACAACAAGATAATAGTGTTGCGGTTGAATTTGGCCATACCAGTATCTAGATGGATATCGGCCAACATCTTAAGGGCATATTGAATAGAAACACCAATATGTTTAGAAAATATTGAATTAGAACCACAATAGAATTATGATTCATAAGTAATTCCGTAATGAGAATCAAATACTATAATTGTTGGCCATATATGAGAATTACCTTAATCCTGAGTGATTTTTCAATAATATATCAGAATGGATTGATTATTGAGTGTACAATTCACAAATTCACAATGGATTGATTATTGAGTGCAGAATTCTCAATATTATTATCCTTCTCGATCTCTCCTCATCCCTCTATCTCAATTTTTTTTTTCTTTTTCTTTTTTTTTTTTTTTTGTCTAAATTTCTTCCACTTCCACTTCTTTCTCTTATCTCTACTATTTCCTTCTCTAATTCTACATCAAGAAGACTACTCATATAACAGGAAAGAACATAATACTCTACAAACGTGCAGCATTGCCCCGTCAACAATGGATAAAAGATCATTCCTATGATGCTCACTGGCGGATGATCACCTTGGAAACATTTCTGTTACAAAGTCCGCAACATTTGACTGTATTGGATCCCCAAAACGATCCGCTGATTGCTTCCCTTTCTCTGCCTGTGAAGATGACGTCTCCTCCGAACTAGCACCGCCAAAATGCCTCGCGCCGTGTGCTCTGTACACTCCAGGCTTGGTAAGCGCCTTGTCATTCAGCTGAACTTGTTTCGAAAGCATCTCCACTACTTGCTTCATCGTGGGTCTTTGGTGTGCAGCTGCTTGTGTACAAAAGAGCGCAACTTTAATGAAGCGTGTTACCTCATCCTCCGGAACTTGGGTCAACTCTGGGTCAACAACATCCAGAAGTCTTCCTTCTTCTCTTAGTTTCCATGTCTGAAAATGCGTTCATTTTACTATCACATGTGTTAATTTACTATCAGAAAGGGAAAAAAAAAAAAAAAAAAAATCTCTTTCATATATCATGTAAAAGAATTTGCTCTAACTTGCAATGAAACCTGATGGTCGAAGGAATAAGGAACTACCCCCACCAGTTTGGTCTGTTATTATGTTTCATATTAATTATAGGTTTCTTTTACTCAAAAGAAAAGAAACGAAAAAAAAAAAAAAAAAAAAAAAAAAAAGGAACCAACATATCATTTGAATACGGAACATAATTGATTAACATGAAAGTTTTAGAGGACAATCAAAATTAGCAGCCAAGTATTTTGTAATCGAGTATACTAAAGCCATTATCATGTTTTCTAAGAAACAACATGGCACTACAGGAAGTTCCTCCAAAGACCAATAAGTAAAAGATTTATCTACGCTGCAGCTGCATTGCGTAAAGCTAAAATACTAAGAAAATTTGGCTGAGATCATAGTGATAAGTATTTACGAAACATACCCATTCCACCAAAACCAGCAATTCTTCTCCAAATGCTGCTTTGCTGCTACTACTTCCACTTATTATTTCAAGCATCAGCACCCCAAAACTGTACACATCAGCTTTCTTCGTAAGCTGTCCTAAGAGTGCATATTCTGGGGCGAGATAACCTCTTCAAGCATATGAATAATTCATAAATGCAAAGTAGAGGAGAAAAGAAAAGAAAAATAGTCACTATAATTCTATGCACATGTATATAACACCTAAACTATGTTACAATTGTTATTATTAGAAATTTTCTATCAGATGAATAACCGACTGCATAATTTCATAGCAAATTTCAAAACAAGCTTCTACTCGGTTGATTCAAATTTCAACACAAGGATCCCAAATCATATTTCCAGATCACGTTCAGAGAAGGTAAATAACTCAAGCAAGAGAAGACAAATTCAAGTTTAAAGTTCAAGCTTACACAGTTCCTGCCACTCGAGTACTAACATGGGTGACGTTGTCTGGAAAAAGTTTTGCAAGCCCAAAATCTCCAATTTTAGGGTGAAAATTTCCGTCAAGAAGTATATTGCTAGCCTTAATATCTCTATGCACAATATTGGGTTCGACTTCCTCATGAAGGAATGCAAGACCAGTAGCGGTTTCCACACAAATCACAGCTCTTTTTGGCCAATCCAGAAAAATATATTTGCTTTTTGAACCTGTAAAAAGGATTTCAGTGTCAGCATGCCTAGAACACTTGATCAATTAAATACTACATCTTAACCGTCAGAGGGCAGCTATTTAAAGAAATCAACTCATCTGTAAACAATCATCATATTTAAGTATTGGATTGTATACAATAGGCCTCTAGTAGTTTTAGGACTGTATATAATAGGCCCTGTTTTAGCTCCTTCAGACTTTACAAGTGTTTCACAGAACTTATAAATTCATTTCTACTAAAGTGAAAGGCAGTTCAACAGAAAACCTCACTAACTGGGTCATTACCAAGCAAAGAATTTGCAAGACTGTTGTTCTCCAGATATTCATATACCAATATCCGATGATTTCCCTCAACACAGCATCCAATTAGCTTAACGAGGTTCGGATGCCGTGTGTTGGATATCATGTTAATCTCTGTCAGAAACTCATCTGTGCCTTGTTTAGATCCCGCAGAAAGAGACTTGACAGCAACTTGAGTACCATCTCTAAGGACCCCCTGCAGAGTTTGTAATAGCAAGCCAATACAAGGATTAGTTAGGGAAGCAAAAATGAGTACCCAAAAATTATTGCGTGAATACAAAATGTCTCACCCTATGGACAACTCCATAACCCCCTCCACCAATTCTATTCGACGGATGGAAGTCCATTGTTGCTGATCTCAATGAATTATAGGAAAAGAGCCTTGCATTACTGGTGCCAATCCCTAAACATGCACAAAAGAAATAAACAAATGTCCTCATTCTTAACAGATAGTTGAATAAATGGTCAAAGACTTTTAAATATACAATAGGAAAGACACTATTTTAGTTCTGGCTAGTGACTAGTGGCTCGTTTATCAATCAATAATCATATGCGGGTTATCCATAATGGAGTTTGATGTAGTGTGGAAGCGGGAAAGACGCACATGTACAAAGGGGATACAACCTTCCTAAAACTTGTTGATTCACAGAGAATACCAAACAACAAGGCATCTACAAGCCTGTTGTTTGACTTGTTTTCCTCATAAATCCCAAGAGAATAGGGATAGAAACAAAACTCGTTGCTTTCAGTTATAGGAGTACTGAGAATTGCACTCCAAAATATTAGAGTAAAAACTCTGAATGACTTATTGACCAAAATCCTTAAAACATCTTAACATAAGGTGTCCTATTTATAGGAACCAACACCTAAAGCAAATATGATACAAAAGCAAATATATATCCTAAAGCAAAGATATCCTAAATTTAAAATCCCTGTAATCCAAAGTTAATTAACAAAAGATAATCTTGATAATAATTCCAATATATACATTGATTAGCCCCAAAATATTTTCAGTTATTTCACTGCATCAGATTCTCAAATGATTTTCAAATCCCAGCTAGATTAAAAGCATTATGGACACAAAGATGCAAGTAAAAACCATCGAAAATGCTATTATGCTATTGACACAACCAAAAAAAAAAAAAAAAGTAAAAACCATCAAAAATGCTATTTGGCACAACCAACCCAAGTCTGATCTTCGGAAAAAGCTTTTTGTTGCTTCAAAACTTCACACATCTGATATCACTTTTATCAAATTCTCACATTGTCTATATTAAAAAATTAAAAAAATTAAAAAAAAAAAAAAGAAGGAAACCAACTACTTATTTAGATATCATCCGTGTCATACGAATTTGGGTAAAATATAACCACAACTAAATCAAGAAAGTTAGACAATTGTAGATCTTACCCGGAGTCTCAAGTTGAGAGGAATCATTCTTCCCTTTACGCCAATTCAGAGCACCAAAACAAGCACAACCCATTTCTCCACACAATTTGGACTAAACCCAAAACTGCATCTCTTCTTCAACCTACAACATTAAACAAAAATAAACAAAAAAAATAATAATAATTAAACTACTCAATTGGGCAAATAAATTTCAGAACCCAGAAACCAAAACTCAAAATTCAAGAAGAAAACGGAATTGATAACTATTACATGCTTAAAATACCTGTATTTACAAGCGGGTTTTATGTGGTGAAACCCAAAAAGCTGTGAAATACCAAAACCTTTCTGAAGGCGTGAATGAAAAGAGTGAAACACTTGATTAATGGAGGTACCTAAATGCATCGTTGAAATTATATGAAGTGGAAGAAAGACGACCAAGTACAATACTAGTATAATTATTATCATAATCCGTATTCAATATCAAAAGAAGGAAAGAAAGTTGTCGCGTCAGATTTCTAGAGTTTGGCAATCCCACAAAGGTCAAGAGTCCAAAGTATTGTGCGAAAGTGATAGTGGTTTTGTATTTGTTTTGACAGCGACTCTTTTTTTTTTTTTTTTTCCTTCCGAAAATAAACCAGTTCTTCCAAAAACTGAAAATAATTCTCACGCTTTAAAAAAAAAAAAAATAGAACTCTTTTTGGAGGAAAAAAAACTTAATAAAAACCGGAGAATATTTACCATTTTATATCTATCATTGACTTTTAATCTCATTAAATATATATCTTTAAATTAAATTTAATATATAAAATATACTTTTTTAAATTTCATTGTCAATTCTTGATTTTAACCTTAAAAATATTGAAAATACCTTAGAATAAAATTGATAAATGAAAAAAAAGTCAAACTTACAGTTTTGCCTAAAAATATACAAAATACCTTGAAATGGGTTTTTTTTTTGTTTTTTATTTTTTTGTAATATTAAAATATTTTAATTTTCTTTTTATTTTTTTAAGGACACTTTTAGGTATTTTATGCTTAAAATCGAGAATTGACTATGAAAATGTATAAATTTAAGTATTAAATTTAATTTAAAAGTATACATATAATGAGATCAAAAATTAAAAGTATAATTTTCTAATAGAACCAAAATACAAAGTATAAAAATATAAATATCCCTAAAAATTATCATCCACATGAGATTGAAAGAGCAAAACCTAAAGAAATAGGTTTCTATAGAAGAAAAAATAAACCAGCAAATAGGTTAATTATTTAGATTATAATTTGGAAAACCATATTATTCAGATTATAATTATTCAAATAGGATAATTATTCAGATAATTTATAAATGTCAAAAACTTTTGAGTGTGTCCCATTCAAACGAGTTTAAAAGTAGTTTTTAAAGTAAATAAACTAAAAAGCAACTTTTTTATGCCATTCCAAATAGGCTATAGCATGTGAATCGTGAATATATTTAACCTATACTAGTAATTAATGTATTTTTTTAAACAGTAATTAATTAAAATAAAAAATAAAAGTTCATTTTTCTACCTTTGGTATTAGAAAATCAATCAGCTGTTACTGAACGTTATTCTTTTTAAAAGTGTGTTTGTCTCACAATTCAAGTTAAAAATTTGATTTGTATATGTAAAGAAAAAACATTATAGTAAAAATATTAAATTTAAATTTTTATGAGGAAAAATACTATCGCTATAAAACTTGAGTTATGAAAAAAAAATAATGTCCAAAATTATTATACTTTATTTAAACTCAAATCGGTGAAATAAACGGAGTCACTAATAACAAGAAGAGCTAATACAAATACTAGTTCACACCCACATTGCCTAGTTCCACTTATAAACTCGAATAAAATGTTCTAAAAGTAAGTACATATCGGGCTCCACATATGAACACCTAATATTGAGCACCGACATAAGTCTTTAAAAGGTAGAAATATTCAATCAACCAATGTCAAAGAATCCTATAGCACAAAGGCTAAACAAAAAACTGCCAAGAAATCAATCTAGCGGGTGAAAAAATAATAAAACACTACCCATCCATGACAAAACTTATCACAGAAAATAAATGTAACGTTTATTTTAAGAATTATACTTGATTTAATATTATAATTTATAATTTTATTATTATATTTTTTTCTCTTATAAAAAATTTAAAATTTAAAAATTATAATTATAAACCATAATTTAAAACTTATGAATGAAACGTCAGTGAAATGATTGAAACAGTAGGAAAAAGTTATACACTGAATGAGGGAAGGAGCACTATTGATGTGCAGTCAAACTTACGAATATGCACCACATTCGCAACCTGACGCAGCATCCCACTCCTACACTTCTGACACCCTCTTATGAGCGGCACCTTAGCCGCCAGGGATAAGACCTCAAGAGAGCAGGAATATTGGAGAAGCAACACGCTTGAAAAGCCGCCAAAAAACAACCAACCATTTAATCCCATTTTGTCTCTAATTTGGTTCTTGTGCCTTGCAGCAGGAAACGCTGCCTCAGCACTTCCTGAACCTCATCACTGCAAGCTCATGGACATACCGAAAGCCCATAGACGCGCCTAGAAGCGATCCGGGGCTCCAACCACAACACCCATTCTCTCACACACACACTTCTAAGGTTGGCATTATGTTAGATAAAAATATGTATTATCAGAGCACTTTGTAAAAATGACTCAATAAGAAATTTTTATTTGTAAAATGACCATAAAACGACCATTTTTTATAAAGAACTACCGGATAGTCATTTTTTATAAATTAAAAAAATAAAAATAAAAATAAAAAATATGTCATTTTATCAATTTTATTTTGTTGGATAGTCATTTTAGCAAATTTCTCCGTATTATCATTCTAAAATTCAAGAAAGAAGGATGTATGTATTATCATATATTTCTTAAATATTTTCAAAAAATTTAGTCTGATTATTAAATGTTGGAACATTGCCATTTTGAGACACTATTTTTTAGGCTTAATGTTGAGTGAGACTCACTATATGTTACTAACAGATCAAGATAGAGATCAAATTGATATATTCATATGCTCAAAATAATGCACGGACGAATAAGAAATTGACATTCAAAGTGTATATCTTCTATTTGAAAATTGTTTTAATGCTTTTAATTTCAAAATTAAGTCGCGAATTAATTCTTGGAATAGAAACGTTTGCAACAGCTAATAAAAGCCTCTAAATATTGGAATTAATTTTTAGATTAATTTTGGGGAGGGGAATAAGCTTTTGCTTAATTTCGAATTCAATGTATTATCTCCTTCTGAGCCTTAGAAAAGGGGCCTTCCACTCCTCTTTGAGACATACTGAAAATCAAAGCTCTCTCCTTCTAAGAAATTCTCTTCTCCACTCTAGTGTTTTAGGTTTTTAGTGTGATTAGAGTGAAGGCGTTTTTCAATTCGCAAGAAATGGCTTAGTGGTGCGCTTTGCTACTTGTATAAGTCGTTGTATCTTAGCAGGCGGACGCCGGAAAAACCTCTTGCACCGACGGTGGGGGACAAATATGCTTTAACAACACCGTGTGGAACACGGATCTTGGCTCTTCCTCCTCATTTCATTTATCAACGTTCTTGTAAATTTAGTTATTTCATTTTGCACATTAGTTGCTACTGCAATAGTTTGATTTCTCTTTCTAACTTTTCTCATATTATGATTAACTTGTTTGTTTCATTTGTATTTTATATTTTTCTAACATTAAATACTATATGAATGCATAATTATTTCAAAAATCCATTAAGAAAAAGAATTATTTAAAAAAAGAGGAGTTTTTTAGTAGTCCGCCCTATCGGTAGTCTCAGTTTTTAACTATTGAATCTAGTCAAAATCACATCAGATTGAAAAAAAAAAAAGAATTATTTAAAAAAATGAGGAGTTTTTTTAGTAGTATGCCCTATCGGTAGACTCAATTTTTAACTATTGGACTTAGTCAAAATCACATTAAATTGAAGAAGTATGTAAATAAACAGATTCTGATACATATTTGATGAATGAAAAGCAATAAATTACTAATAATTCATTTTTCAAAGAAAGTACCAAAATAATGAGAGACTTAGTTTTCAATTTAGGGAAGTCAAGAAGTCATTTTCACAAAAAAAAAAAAAAAAGGGAAATTAAGAAAAGAAATGGTTTACCAAGGACAGAATAATTGCAGCAAAAAAAAAAACAGATAGAATAAAATCTTCCAAATTGAGCTCAACTGCTCAACAAGAACCTGTCAATCTTAAAAATAATATATTATAGGGTGTTTGGTATGAGGATTCGTATTATAATTCGAATTACGGTTCGTGACTCACTACAGTATTTTCTCTCATAAAATATGGTATAACAGTCCAAACCGCAATTTAACTAGACCAAATATTTTTGAAATTATTTGGTCCCGTCTAGTCTTATGTTACAAAAGGTTTGATTCGGTCTGAATTTTTTCAAACTGTTAAAAATGATCTGGTCTAAAATGAGATAGGACCAGATTATGAACAACCCTACTGTAACATTCTTTAACTCTATTTTGAATTCTTATGAAATTTTGTGGTGAGTTTTATGATTATTATGTGTTTTATGATTTTCTCATCACAATTAAGGAGATTTTGATGTTCTAAACTCATGCATCACCCGACGGAATTATCAGCTGAAGGTAAATTTTTTTTCTAAAAACATTAATTGGAGCAAAACTTAGTGAATTAAATTCCGGATGAAATTTATAATATCGGATTCTTAATTGGAGCATCGAAATTAATCAAGAGTAGAGTTTTTATAAAATTCTATTTCGGGGCTAAATTTATAATTTTGCCAAAATACGGAATCAAAACGTAATTTTTTAAAAATATGGGACACAAAATGCGATTATAAAAATATGTGAGTCAAAACATAAAAGCTAAAGAACCTTCAAAAAGTTTTTGATTGTTAGTTTAAGAGTCACCAAACACCACAACAAATAAAAATTTAGTTGGGTTGAAAAATAAAATTAAAAAGAAAAAGAGAAGATGACATATCGATTATTTTTCAAAGCTCAGACATATTCTACTCTATCTCACTCCTTCTCTTACTCTTTCTCTCAGAAAAACAAAAGAATCCCGTACTTATGTAGAGGAGCTATAGAAAACCCACCAAAAATATTCAAAACTCCAATTTTTCATCAAAATTTTTCTCCTAACTCATAATATTAAGATCTCCCTTTGATTTTCTTGAGTTAGAGATGATTTTTGAGCCCTAAAACCTCTCAAATATTTGGTTTAAGCCCAATATGAGAATAAAATATTGTAAATCTGTTTTGGTAAGGACATAAGTTGTCCTTACCAAAACCTGTTCATTGATCAATTTATTTGAGTGTGTAAGTTCTAATCCATTTTTGAATGATTGTACATGATATTTAACTTCTCCAAATCCACTATTCTAGTCAAACATGTTTCTCCTATTTCAATCCACAAGTTCATCATCAAAGTGAAGCCAAACTTTGTCGTTTCTTTAAGAGTGAGAGTCTTCAACCTTTAAAAATCATGGGATTGAATTAGAATCTGTATTTTGATGATGGAGATTAATTTTTGATGATCATTAAGTTTATTTCTAGTTGTTTGAAGTTTGCATGCTATATGTTTGACAAAATGATTATGAATAAGTTTATGTGATTAGCTATGAAGTTTTAGTTTTTCTTGTTATTTTATATTTTATTTTGTCTCAGTTGATATTTTTCTATTAAATTAAACATTTTAAGCTTTAAGTGGGTTTTTGAATCACTTACAAAGATTTTTTAAAAATTAGTTATTATTTTTACAAGTTCATGCAAAAATATGTCAATTTCCTGGCAGGAATTTTTAATCTAGATTATGAGTTGTTTTTTATTAACTTAATAAATTTGAAACCTAGCTTATAATAGCTTTAAAGAAAGCTCTATGAGTCAAATTTGATTGGTTTTGATCCTGTAATTTTTTAATTTACCTATAATATATTATGAATATTTTTATAAGCGTCAATAAATTTGTCTTTTTACA
Organism: Morus indica; assembly: GCA_029231665.1. Classification (NCBI taxonomy): domain Eukaryota; kingdom Viridiplantae; phylum Streptophyta; class Magnoliopsida; order Rosales; family Moraceae; genus Morus; species Morus indica. Next base: position 2,689,051 of record JACAGA010000012.1, read on the forward strand.
AAAGATTGTTTGTGATCAACATTTATGCTATTAAATATGGAGTTGATACTTTGATATTAAAGATTGGTTAAATAAGTGGAGTTTCTTATAATTAAAGAACTAAGTTTGTAGATATTTGAATATCTATAAATATGTATGAAATTTTATTGTTATGTTTTATGGTAAATGGTTTATTTCGATGATAGAAAGTTTAATAAAATTGAAATGTTGGTTGGTTTTGTTGAAAACCCGATTGCTCATGCTAGATTATATATTTGACAATATTGAATGATAACGAAAGCTCATGTTATGAGTTGGTGTTCCTTCGATTTTCTTTAAAAAAAATAATTATATCTATAAGAATTAAGGACTTTAAATTAAATATTTTAGTTTGATGGATTTTCTTTTACAAAAAATTATGGTTATATTATGAATTAAGTAATTGGTTTTACTTTATTAAGTTATGGACAAGGTTATTAAATTCCAAAAAGTCTTCCTTAACCTCGAACTACGTTTTTCGAAACAATAAGTGAGAAACAATAAGGTTTACTATTCTTAGAAATTTGTTAGCAACTCTAGAGTTTTGTAATACTCTTAAAAGAATTTGTAATGCTCCAATTCACATGAAATATTTGCTAAAATTAGGTGAGTATCTAATCATTATGCATGAATTGAACGAAGTGTAAGGAGCTTACGTTTGGGATATATTAATGCTTAAGGTAAGTAAAGTACTCACTTGTAACACAAGTGATGCTTGCAATTTACTTGTGACTTTGTTTGCCATTCTACATATGGATGTCATGATTGTTTATGACAGCGTGAAAGGTGATTATAATTGTGCCTCATGGACTATTTTTATTGTTTATCATGCCACTTATGAATTTTTATGATCAATGAACATGACATGGAATTATTCAAATTCCTAGTGAATTGTTTATGCTCATTTATTAGCTACAATGGATATAATGGTAATGTCTTAATAAAAAATATTTGAGTGGATATGAGTATTAATGATGAGACTACAAGAATGCAAATGACATGGTAAAATAAAATGTTAGTATGCTTAATATGATTATGTGAGCATCTAAGAAACATATGTGATATATGAAGTAGCATGACAAGATAGAGCATGATTTTGTTGGCATGATATTTAAGTATGATCATTGGCATATAGTATGATATGATTAGTTTCACATATTAGTGGTAACTATCGGTCCATTAGAGGACCTAATATGATAGTTATGATTTAATTTAGTCTGTTAGATGGATTTTATGCTCTGTAGTCCCAGGTTATAGATGCGGCGACTTTAGTGATCGTTAATCTGTGATTTAGTCACAATGTTGAATTCTATGAGCCTCGGACTGGCAAGAATGGATAAAATCCCGTGAATACTCACGTTACTGCTTATGTGAATGCCAATGGATTGTGACTCTAGTGTGATAGGCAAACCACATATACCTAGTAGTACACTCTTAGAAGCCGAGTTCGATTTGTTAAATGGTACGTGAGGTTCGTGTGTGCAATTCCTTAGACCCATTGGCTTGGAGTCCAGGATAGCCACATGATTAAGCATCAGCCAGCATAAGGCAATCCCATATGCCCATTAGTACATGCACGTTAGGATACTAGTTTATTATATTAAGTATGTGATAAGTTATGCACATTGTTATGACATAATAATATTATGCTACGAGTTATGACAGAATGATTAGTTCATGATAGTGTAAGATATGAGGTTATGTTATGAATATGATAGTATGATAGGACATGGTAGGACTATAGCATGATAAGACTATGTTGATTTAAAGTATATATGTCTCTTATTTAGATTTAATTATGATCATGTTAAACTGGGAACATGTGATTAATATTATAATCGTGTTGTTTTCTAATGTCTTCTTGGTTGTTGTGAACCCCTAATAAGAAGGGAAATATGAGTACGCTAAATTATTAGGGGTATTTACGCGTATTAGATTTTAGCTACTATCAACGTGTTATTCTTGTTTAAATCCTATTTACGATTGTGCTTATAAGAGTATATGACTACTTGAGAAGGTCTCAGTTACGGTAAGAAATTAATTAAGATTTATGATATGGTATGCTTATGGTAATGGTATGTTAAGATTATGATGTATGATATGGTATAATTATGGTTATAATATGAAAAGATTAAGACTTATGATTATGATTATGGTATTTTAATATTATAATTTATGATATCTTATAATTATGATTATGATACGTTAAGATTATGATTCTCATACGTTTGAATATAAGTTATGAAAGTCAAAGTAATAGTTAACTGATAACATAAAAATTTAATGTGACGAGTTTATGAATATTTAATTATAATACACTCCTCTATAAAATATGTTAAGAGTTAGTACGAAGCATGTCATATTATGATTACTTATTGATTGGTAAAAATTATGAATTATTTGACAATGTATATTAAACATTATGAGTACTTGAATCAAGTATTCAAATTAATATCGCTTATGTCTACATTTATGTTCATGTCTTTTTTTTGTTAAGGAATTATTGTGTTGTATTGCATCCATATTTAGAGTAGCTAGTCTACTCACTTATTGAGCTTCTTAGCTCACTATGGTGACGTTTGGTTTATGGGTCAAAACTATGGCTAATGATTCTGATTTTTAAAATTTAAACTTTTTGTGAGAGAAAAACACTATAGCGAACTAAGAACTATAATCATAAACCATGCCAGAACCCTCGAAACAAACAGAGCATAAGATTCCTTGTATTGCAGGAAAAATGAAAGAAAAATATTAGGATTGAAGCTCAGTGATCAGGGAAGCAGATTGAAGTGAATGTGCATATAGAGATAAGACTTGTAGTGGTCAAACTTTTATATTAATTTTTGAGATTTGGCTTTATGGCTTCGATATGATTTCTGTAAAGTTATGTTTTTAATTAAAAAACCTCTTTCAAGCACCTTTTTCTTTTCAAATTTTAGAACTTTCATGTTTTAATTAAGAATTTGTAAGCTTTTAAGAGTTTAAATATTTCTCATTATTATGACTATGTTATATATATATATATATATATATATTTATAAAAAAAAAATCTACAAATATAGTATGATATATGTGTATGTGCATTATGTTTTTCTATCGTGATTCATCGTTGGTCTATCATAGTAGGTGACTAGCGGTGGGTTGTTACACCTACCTTAACTCTTCATTCCGTATAATAAGATATATTTGATATTTATAATAGAATAGAAGTGCCTTGTAGATAATCTAGTATCCAGGCTAGCATTATTTTGCACTAGATTTTTTTTTTGATAATTTTATTTGCACTAGATTGTTTGTTAGTTTAGGTTAGATTGTGCACATGATTGCTTGCTTGCTTAGGTATAAAATTTTTTACTTTATGTCTAAATGTTTCTTATTAATTTTGTTTTTCTACTTTACAGTTTAAAAATATTTTTCTCAGATATATCCATACATAAATATTTTTCACATAGTCTTCTAGAATTTACATTTTCACACATACAACCTAAAGAAATACTTCTTTTTAACTAATTTCCCAACTAGAATAATTTTTCCAAAAATTTTAAATCGTTTTTCTGATCATACGTTCTAATTTTTTATACAAAAAAAAAAAAATTATCAATTTCATTTATTGATTATATATGCATCTTTATGTTCCACTATCTAAATGCAATAAAAATTTTCATTTTAATTCAAATTATAAGTTGAATTATTTGACATGTTTTCATCATCAGAAACAATCATAAAACATAATTTTTAGATTGAAACATCATCAAATTATAAAGAGGTTTTTGATACTATTAATACCTGATTCGAGTTTAGAATTTGAGTTTTATCACAGTAAAAAGCTCTCACAAACAATCACATCTAACTTTTTTGCTACAGTAAAAAGCTCTCACATTAAATCACATATCAACTCGAATTAAAAACTCGAATCAGCGAACTAAACGGGCCTTAATATCGTGATTGTTTCTTAAACTCTTTATGACTGATTAATCATTAGACCTTTTTTTGACAGTTAGTCCTTAATTAGAAAGATTGATAATCCTTTTAAAAAAAAAAAAAAAGAAAGAAAAAGATTGATAGTTAATTTTTTTTTATATAAGAGAAGAGAGTGTGACTTTTTAAAAGTTTTTTGCTCCTAATTTGCTTGCTAATATTTATAATAAAAATCAAAGAAAAAGAAAACAAAACCCTTCTCCACGAGCTCTAGAAAACTCTACCTGTGGTCCTGTGAACTGTAAATTTCCTATTTCTTCTCTACACAACCAAACAAAATAGAGTCAAAAGGCCATTTGACTGCCGAATTAAAGAGCCTTGTGTGGTGGTAAACTCCACCGACCAAAGCCAATAACATTCCTCCAATACGTGAAAAGTCAAACGTCTAATACATCTAATGGAGGTAAATGTGGAATTGAAATATTTAAGGAACCGTTGACTTTATAAATTTAAAATTTTAATTTATTTTATAAATTTAAATTTTTAATTTAAATTAAAATGTGATATTTTTTAAGATTTTTTTATTATAATAAAAAAATTAAAAATAACATTTTTTAATAATTTTTTACTGTAAAAATTTAAAACTAAAAACTTAAATAAATGAAATTAATAATACTTAAATTGTTATTATTTAAATAATAGTCATATATTTTAATTATGTAGTCGCATCAGTGTCAAAATTATGAATTTAACCCTTGAAGAATAGAGGTTGTTTCACTTTTATGTTATACAATTTAAAGTAGCACAAAATTGGTTCTTGAATTTATCAGAAGTTGAAATTTTGGTGTATATGTCAATGGTTACGTCAATTTCTTTTTAACTGTTTTAAACTCAAATGTGTCAAATGACTAATTTGTAAATGATAATATAAGGTAGCGATGACGATGTAAGCTTTTATCATTTTCTTTTATTTTTAAAATTTATAAGTCTATTTTGTTTAAATTTAATGTGTTTTCTTTATTAAGCAGTCACGTGATCGATACGTGTTTCAAACCATTAAAATGTTAACATTTTTACTTACAAAAGTCAAAATTGCGATTTTTGATAATTTCAAGAATCAAGTTTGTGTCATTTTGGAATTTTCTTTGGAGGGTAAAATTTTAAATTAGTCCTTATATATTTGCTAAAAATTATGCTAAAGTTGAGCACAATATTAAAGGATAAAATTATGTTAAAAAGTTGGGCATTTGAAGACGTAAACGCGTTTCCTCTTTGAGGGGAAAGCAACAACATGACATTATTTATTTGAAGGAACAGTTCTACGTAATGGTCCTAAGAGAGTAAGAATAAGAGAAATGCTTAGGTAATTGTGTAACAATTTTTTCTAGTTGGGTAAGTTTTTAAACTTTTAATTTTGACAAATTATTTCATAAACATTTTATTTTTGATAGTCTTAGTCCATGACAATAAATTTGACAAATAATTTTTAAACTTTTAATATAAATTATTATATGTCCATCGTGTATTTTTAAATTTTAATCAAACAAAAAATAATTTTCAAAAATGAAAGTCTTCTAGATACAGATCTTTGGCTTTTCCTCTTTTTTTTTTTTTTTTCTCACAAAGTATGCCAGGAACCAAATTGGAACAAGTTTTGCAAATCCAATAAAAAACACTTTCTTAAAAATAAAAAAATAAAAAAATAAAAAAAATAAAAAACACCTAGTTATAAACCCAAAAATGTTTAGAAACGCTACCAGTATTAAGTAATACCACTAATAAAAAGTGGACCTCACGTATAGATTTTATGCTACGAGACTCACTTTTTATTAAAAGATAGTGCTTAATACCATTGATACTAAATAACATTTTTCTTATAAACCATCTCGTAAATGTAATTTTACTAAAGAAGTTTAAATTATAAACTATTATCGAATTTACTTGTAAATATCGAATTACCAAATAAATGAAAATTTAAAAACAAGGTAAATCAAAAATTGAATAAATTTAATATTTATTGATAAATACAAGATTTATGAGTTAAACTTAAAACTCAGAGAACGTAATTAATAAAGGACTTACTAAGTAAACCTTATATTTAGGAGCCCATGGTAAGTGGTAACTTGTTATTTTGATACATGAACTATTTATCTAAAAATAATGAAGTATTTACGTGTACATACACACAATTTGAGACTGAAAATATTTAAGTATTTATGTGCAAAATAAACGGTTTATCAAATTTAAGACAAAATAATTAATTTTTTTTATAAATGCATGATTTATCATATTTGAGACTGAAAATAATTAAGTAATTACGTGTAAATACACAATTAATCAGATAAGAGATTAAAAATATTAAGTGTATACTGGTAAATAACTATGTATTTACCTGTAAATACACAGTTTAACAAATACAATACATGATGAGAGTATTATAAGACTATCAATATGGCATTTTCTACATTAATGGTGCAACCACAATGCAATTATAAGACTATTTATTAAGGTTCATATATATATATATATTTAAAAATTTTACGTTTTATTTTCTTTTTTAATTTATTATTAAAAATTTTACGTTTTATTTTCTTTTTTAATTTATTATATTCAAGACAATATTAAAATGTTGATTATCAAGGGTATTTTTGATATCTTTGAACAATCTAACCTGGTTTTTCCTTTTTTTTTTTTTTTTTTTTTTATAAAACTCACAGAATACTTTTTTACGTTTTTTAAAAAAGATGACGTACGTTATATTTAGTTAAAAAATTTATGGGATGTTGGTTCAGAATTCAAAATTATAATTTATTATTTCAATTTTTAAAATTTAAATTTTTTATAAAAAAAAGTACTATAAAAAATTAAGAACCACATTTCATTAGAGATTATTTTCAAATTTTCTCAAAATTTTGCGACTACATTTACTTAGTCAGCGCTATATTTTTTGTTGTTTAATCGTCAGTGTTCTTGAACCAAGAACACTCCAAAAACATTCTTTCAGCAATAAAATAAAATAAAATAAATAAGAACAAAAGTCAAAGCTCATTATTCAATCTCCGGTGCTAAAACAGGCCCTTTTACCTTTTGACTTCTTCACCTCCAAAAACAAGAGTGATAATTCCTATTAATTGGTTATGTTCGTGTCAATTTATATATTAATTGTGTTAAAAAAATATTAATTTAAATATAATATATTTATTAAACGTATTAAAAATATTAATGTAAACATGATTTATTTATTAATCGTATTAATCGTATCAAACTATATAATTCGTTTAAATTAATATATTAAATAAATAATTAATATAATAATAATTTAATTAACACTATCAAAATAAGTTTAACATATTTATTAATCAATTTATTTTTATCTTCAAGAAAAATAGATGAATTTTACTAACAAATATTAAAATTCACCTAATTTGTATTTAATATGTCATATAAATTTTCATGTTATATCACATATCATTATATTGCAGATGACACATATAGTTAATCGTGTCAATTCATGTCACTTCATATTAAGAGGTCAATCATAGTCTAACTCATTTATTAATCGTATTAATTGTGTCAACCCGACTATAATCTAAACTCATTTATAACAAACTCAAATCTACTAATTTTATGTGAATTTCGAATCGTGTCATCAAATCACTATCTGAGTTATGAGCTATACTAAAAACCATGCTTCTACCTTTTCAACATTTTTTGCCGCGTATTTGGATAGCATTTATTGCTCTTTGGTTTTTCATTAATTAAGACCTCTTGCCGTTAAGTTTTACTTTTATTCTAAAAAAAAACGACATGCTTGATGCTCAGTCCTTTTCTTTTTTTTCTTTTTTTTTTTTAAAAAAAAAGTTTTCTAAACTAAAGAGATACAAACATCAACATTGATCTCATTAGACATTTGATCCCGATAACAGAGTGATTTCACCTTATAATCTAGTGAAGTATAAATGCATAAAAACCATAGGCCAAATTCTCATGATCAGTTGCGACGTTTATTTCTTATATTCGTGTTTAATTTTAAATCATGATTCATGATTTTTTATAATATTTTTTTTTTATAAAAAATAAACATAAAATGAAAATAATTCTAACGCGCGAATTGTCAAGCTTTCAACTGGCTTTTTGATATAACCTCTATTTTTGAAATATTAGTAATTTAATCGAGGTTGACTTCGACTTACAAATTGATGCTCAGTCTTACTAATCCAAATAGTAGTAATTATATCAAGGTTGCTTTCTTCCAGGCTGTCCATTTTTTCTCTTTTTGGAATGCGTCTAAGCTTACCTCTTTTGGTCAAACCTCATACATAGAATGAGAACAAAAAGGCGATGGTTTCAATTTTCAACGGCTGAAGAACCAAAAAGGAGTAGGTGAGGAACACGTGACACAAATTTGACATCAACAATATTCAGCCAAAGAGGATGAGATTTCAAGATGAACAAAAGTAAGAAATAAGGTTGATTATAGAATGAAAGGCTTTCTCAAGATGTACGTTCATTCACTTGATGTTTTTAAGCCCGTTTACTTGATTGATTTAAATTTTTAATTCGAATTAAAATGTGACTTTATGTGAGAGCTTTTTACTGTAGTAAAAAAATTAAATGTGATTGTTACTGAAAACTTTTTACTGTAACAAAACTCAAATTCTAAACTTAAATCAGTGAAAAAACGCAGATCAACTGTCTCATTTTCCTATCTCAGTGGTTGCCTCTCCAATTAAATTTTGACACCTCGTGAATTGCTCAAGTATTTTGAGTATTTTATTTCTATTCATATAGTTAGATTCTTAAATTTAAATGACATGACAAATAAATAGTTAAAAGACAGCCACCAAAACAAAAAAATGATACAACATATCTAAACTCACTAACGAAATCCACCGCTAACCTGATTGACCTAACAGAATTAACCGACAACTTGTTAGTATACATGTACATGTTTCTATGGGTACAAGTTAATGTATACTCTCCGTATAAGTTAGTGATACTTGTGTAGACATATCTATGCGTATAAATATACAAACCATTATTGTCATTTATGCACATTATATATGTTTGCATATGTGAAGTTAAGATTGGCCAAAATTCTTTCCTCGTATGTTTAAAGAGAGAATTTAAAGTTCTCTAAAATCCTCACATATCTTGTAAATCAGAATATTATACAAACCGAGGGGAATGTGCTCCAATCCATGCATCTCAAGTAAATTCTCTAGTTTAAAAGGTAACACATATTTGTGCTCTCAAAAATTAATAAGCTGAAGGAGCTCTTCAACTTCCCAACAATGAAATAGTTGCACAGGTCGTTGCTAAAGAACAGTTCAAATCAAGTATGTGACTGTTGTTTCCACTACCACAACAGAAACATGATCAAAATACATTACACAAACCTGCCAACTTTCTGATAAGTCATAAACGGAAATAACTTCCTATCCAACATAAGATCTTTTTGAATGGTCGCGGCATCCGATTGTTTGATGGCAGGAATATTGAGTGATGAGCATCTTCTTGAGGCTTACCTACCTGGCTGGCTAGCAGATCAATTTCCTTGCTCGCTTTGGGCATCATTAACTTCAGCATCGCTCCCATCGAAACAAGTAAATGCATTGTTGACACTTGGTTCTGAGCTAGCATTGCTGCTTGTAGCAAGAGGAGAGTCTGAATTGCTAGTCGCCCTGTTTTTCATCCCGCCTGATCTGATACTATACATAGAAGAAACTGGAATACTTGTCACCACTGGTCGTAGATTACCTTGCATGCTTCGCCTTATGTCCTGAACAACGCATTCCTCGATCAAATTAACAATTTCATAGTTGGAATCATGAAGGTAGCTTGTCAAACGTTTCATTGTGATCATAAATGCACAAGTCAATTAGTGCTCAAAGCATACTAATAAGCCATGGGCTCTCAATCACCCAAGTACTCGGTTTTATAGATTTACTAAGATAAGCTTGCATTTCATATCAAGTGGATCTAAAGGTTATGTACCCTATATGCAATATTACGCATATTATCTATTTTTCTAATGATAGGTGACACTATTTTGGAAGTACTGCTACGAACAGCATTTAGTTTGACAAGGAAAAGGATGCATACCATGTGTCTTATAGCCATATCAAGAGACTTCTTTGAGAGTGTTCTTCCGAAACCCAAGCTATCAGAGGACAACGACTTCCCAGCTGAATTATTATTGGAGTGATCATCTTCTCGTTTTGGTGGTACCAATTTCCTCATGTTTACGACTCTTTCAACCATTTGTGTTCCAATAAGAACAGGACTAACTTCATCACTGTCATTGCAGCGCGATTTACTCATAGCTCGATTTGAGTTCCCGGTACTAGTGATGCTGCTTTTCAAAGCCCGTGCCCTAGATGGAGAACATGATTGCTGTCTCAGTTTTCCACTGGAGCCAGTCGCAGTAGAAGATGATTTAACACTAGGCACCACAGGCCGTCCCCTAGATGCAGAAGCTGGCCTTTCAGGTAATGTAGTCCTCAAATTAGCAGGAACATCAAGAGAGAAACCAGGCATCTCAGAGGGTTTCCATGGCCTAGATTTTACAGTTGGGGAAGGGCCACGTGATGGCGCTGAACTTTTTGTATTTGTGGGACGTATTTTAGATGCTGAAGAAGCTCGCCCAGCTGGAGCAGAGACGCCAGGTGCACTTAATGGGGTTGATGTTTGACGTGTAGGAGTTGCTGATCTTGTTGCTGACTTGGAACCTGGTACGGAGGGTCTTGCAGTTGGTGTTGAAGACCGAGCAGAGGACCTAGTTGGAGTTGAAGACCTCACCGGAGGAGCCACATGCTTAATGGAAGGTAAGGACGGCCGTGAACTTGGTGTGGAGGATCTTGAGGACTTGGTTGTTGAAGGTAATGTAGGCCGAGCAGTTGGAGTTGCAGATCTACGAGTCACAGGTTTCTGGCCCTCAGATGACGAGGGCCTTCTGTTTCCAATAGCAGTCGAAGACTTCAGTTCCAAATTTAAAGTCGGATTTTTAGAAGCTGTAGTTCTCCTTGAAGCTGGCTCTACCTGGATATTTGCAGGCTGCAGCACATAAAATGAAAACGCATGCAAAATTTTGATTAAGATAACGTAACTTAAAAACAAATATGGAGATAAGAGAAAACCAAGAGTACTTCGTGTAAGGGACAATAAAGGTCCACAAAATTTTATGACTACCGAATGGGAGGTAAAAATTTTCACCCAAATGAACCGTTTATGAGCATGCTACACATGTATGTCACACTGTTAGACAAAGGAAAAGGCTACAAGCATCCAACTTAAACTAACATGAAATTTCTTACCCTTGACCTCAATGCAATCGGACGAGTTTTTGGAATCTCTTGTTGACTCGTCGCAGTTGTCCGTGATTCCATCTCCAAATTAAAAAGTGGGGTACCAGGTGGTGTAAGAAGCCTGTGTACAGATATCAATTATAAATACTAACCATAGTACATAATCATAAAGGACCTCAACAAACACATCATAAATTGTACGATGTTGTCTATTATATACTTTGGTCCTTCAAATGTATCTCAAAATCCATAGGTTCTTTTATTTTTTTTCCCTAACTTGTGAAGGCATTTAAACTATAAATATATAAAAAATGGGAACTGAAAAATAAGTTTCTGGGCCAACATAATATCAAATCATTTCTTCATGAAATTATGGTCTCTTCAAATTTCAAATTTATTTCCTCATGTGACTCTGTTCTTTTCTAAGATAGGATTTCCAAAAGCGTATAAAAAGAAACAAAACTCAAAAGAGACCACACGCTTTAGGGAACTATTCATGAAAGAACGCTTTAAAGTAAAGTGAATAGTCAAGAAGCAAAAAAGTAACTGAAAGAGTAAGGCTCCATTTGCTCCTCAAGAATATCAGAAAAGGAGGTGATAATATGCTTAGCAACAAAAGGAGCCCACTACCTTTTCCTTTTCTCCAGTGATAAAAACAGAGTTCTTATAAAGTAGAATTTTTCCTTGCACTTGATGGAAATGGAATTAATGTTTATGCGATTCTTCTTCAACTCAGCACGGTAGACAGAATTCAGTGACCAAAAAACTATGAACGAAAAAAAAAAAAAAAGAAAAGAGTATCCTGCTTTTGAAATTTGTGTTTCAGAATCAGAAACCAAAAAAAATAAATCAATTATAAAGTTTTCAAAAATTTAGATCTCCACGACTAAATCAATATCTACTAAGATATCAAATTTTAAGCCATTATTTTAGCAACTAATTTCCCGCTCAAAATTATCCTGATCAAGTTTAGTTCATTTTAAAGCAACACCGCTTGAAATGCTACAATCACACCTAAAAAAAATTTGAGCAATTTTTTTTTTAAAGAAAAAACATAAATCAGAAGATTACCAATCGTAATCAGATTTCTCATTTTCCGAATTCAAGAACTCATCAACACGGCTCTTTCGCTGCAATGGCAAAGACGGTACACTCTTCGAAATCGGAGAATTCTCGTTATTGTTCGTTTCTGGAAAAGGCAAACTCCATTAACACATTCTCTTCCGTTTTCGTTAAAAAAAAAAAAAAAGTCAAAAACAACACCGTACCTTGAGGAGGAGGAGGATCATCGAGCTCTTCAGAGCTAAGAAGAAGATTGTTATTGGATTCATTCTCTTTCTCTCTCCTCCGCATCTCGAAGAACAACGACAGTTCTTCGTCTTTCTCGCTCAAGCTTCTCTCTCTTCCCTTGGCTTGCATTTCTATTTCTTTCCTTTTTTTAATCAAAACAAAATCAAATGTTTTCTTTTTCTTCCAAACAAGTTATGAAAACACCAAAAATGGAAGCTCTCAGATCTAACTGAGGAAATTAAATTTAAATTTTTTTAAAAAAAGAGCTAATATTATTAGTGGGGTAAGAGAAAATGGAATTTAATTGAGAATTGAGATTTGAGAGAACTTTTTTCACACATAAAAACAAAATCTGAAAATGGGTTTGTTTAAGTATTTACTTACCACTTTCTTTTCCGCTCCAATGATGACCTTCTTTTAGAACATCAAGTGCTCAAACGAACTAATACATGTGTGTGTCTCTTACGGACAGACTTTCAGAGACTCAGAGAGGTAGAAGAAGAAGAGGGGCAATGGCAGTTTCGTAATTTTAACTGGATTTTCCGTCTTATTCGTAAGAAGACTATGAGAGAGATTTATCGTTTTTTTTTTTTTTTTTTTTTTGGCGTTGAGCAGAAAACAAACAAAAAATAGGGAGAAAATCAGGCTGATAGGATTTGAAAACGAAAGAAAAAATAATTATGAAAATGACTGTCTTTGTCTTAAATGTCCTTGAAGGACAGATTTGATAACGAAAATGCCATTACGTCTAATTAATGATTTTGATGACGTGGCATCTTTTTCCTCGAGCCTCACATGCGCGGAGTTCCCGTGGAATCTCGATTTTTTTGTCATAACCGTTCGCTTCACTTCACATATTTTTAAAAAATATGATATATTTTAAGAGTTTTTAAAATATAATATTTTTAAAAAATTTTAATTATAATAAAAAAATTAAATATGATATATTTTAAGAGTTTTAATTGTATAAATTAAATTAAAATTTAAATTGGTAAAATAAATAATACTATTTTATCAATTTAAGTTAAAATTTCAATTTTATTACAGTAAAAAAATTTTAAAAACGGTTATATTTAATTTTTTTATTACAATAAAAAATTTTCATAAAAAATCATACCTTAACTCAAATTATAAACTCAAATCAATAAAATGAACGGATCTTTAATTATCAAATCATATGATATCTCCAAATTATATTTTACGATTTGCATTTTATATGGGAATTTCTATTTTTTTATTTGCCAATTTATTACTAACTAAAATAAATATTAATGAATCATCGCTCACCAACCACATGGTCTCTATGTAATTTCTCTTCCAATTAAAATTGACTGAGAAACCGAATTATTACCGCTACTTTATTTATTTCTCACCGAAATTAATCTGACAAATAAATAGCGAGGGACAATTTCGTAGTTAAGCGGTGAAACGTGCCCAATCAGATAAAAGGATTTAAAATGCTGAAGAACATTCTCCCCCCCACCCACATGGTAGCAGGTTGGGACCCGAGGAATTCAAACTTTGGCGTTCAAAAGATGCCCAGAGTTTTTTGAACGTGGGCTGTTCGATTCCTTGGGATGGACGAATATTGATCATTGATCGGACGGCTGGTATTGGCTGAGCTGGACGAAGGAATTAAGTGATCAAATATGGTAAAATTATGTAGAACGACATGTGGCAGCCTTGTGTATCGTGCAGGTTTTTAAAATGGATTACTCACGCGCCCCATTTTATTCTCTACACCTTTTTAAAGTGAATGTTTAGGGGATAGATTTAAAATTATTTTTAATTTATATATATTTTTTATAAATAAATATTATAGTGAATTACGAATTGTAATTTAAATTATAGTATGAATTTAGTAATTAAAAAATTGAGATATTTTGTTTATAAATTATAATTATAATTTAAAATTATTCTCAATTTATGTATATTTTTTATGAGAAAAAAATAATGTAATAAATTATAAATTATGACCTGAATTATAATACAAACTTTTACTCCAAATGCAGCATAAAAGATTTTATTACTAGCAGGCTCTTGCATAAAATGACAAAAAAAACAATAAACTTAATTATATAACTAAATTTTATGATTAAAAGGAAATTAATAGAATATTTTATTGCTAATCATTTTGGTTTTTCTAAGGCTAGTCATTTTACTTTTTATTTTTTCATAAAGTCTCTTTTTATTCCTCTCTCTTAATTCCTTTTTTTTCTCATTCTGTTGCTGATATTATCTTTAGACCTCGTTCACTTTGTAGATTTGAGTTTTTAATTCGAGTTGAAATGTGATATTTTCTGAGAGCTTTTCACTATAATAAAAAAAGTTAAATGTGACATTTTCTGAGAGTTTTTTACTGTAAATACCTAAAACTAAAAATTCAAGTCGATAAAATGAAAATACTTTTTACAATTGTTTATATAACTTTTCAGGTCAAATATCAATAGACATAATATAATTTGTCATTCTGTCGTCGTTTTTTTTTTATTTACTCTCTTTTCCTTATTTTTGAGTTGTTTTGTTTTTCTGAAATCCCTATTGAACGTTAAAAATAAAAATAAAAAATCATTCTCAAAGCTTCAACAAAACATAGAGAAAGATAAATAATAATATTAATATAACAAATAAAAACTGGTGGGCATTTAATGAAAAATGAATCAATTAATTTTATGAAAATAGTTATAGGGGTAATTTGGAAATAATAGGAGTGTTTGAAAAGTAAATTTAATAATTTAAAAATTATATATAATGTGTAATTAGAAAGGGGTGTATAGAATAAAAATAAATGTGTAAATAGAATCATCGGGTGCGTTTGGAATTGATTCTAAAACGTTTTTATTTTTTATACGAAAATGAAAATGAAAACGTTTTTAGTTTCATTTTTGAATTATTTCTGAAAATGCGTTTGGTAGTTTTATTTAGAGATTGATTTCAGTTTTAAAAAAAAAACTGAAACTGCGTTTGGTGGTTTAATTTTTGAAAACATGTAATAATATATTAAATAATATATTTTAAATATATTAAATAAATAATATTATATAAATAATATTATTAAATATATTATTAATAATATTATTAAATATATTAAATAAATAACATTATTAAATTTTTAAATAAATAACATTATTAATATATTAAATAAGTAATAATAAATAAATAATATATTAAAATATATATATAAATAATATTATTAAATATATTATATAATAATATATTAAATAAATATATTAAATAAACATATATAATACAAAAACGGTTTCAGAAAAGAAGGAAGAAAATGAAAAAAAAAAGTGAAATCCGTTTTTAGAAAACAGAAAACGAAAACGAGAAAATGAAAACACATTTTTTTCGTTTTCTGATTTCCACAAAAAGACAAACGTTTTTGGTTTTGTTTTTAAAAAAAATTTGCACCAAACACGTTTTTAACACCCATTTTTATTTTTTTACTTTGAAAACTGTGAAAAATGAAAATGAAAACACAAATAAACGGCCATCATTTTAAAATTTGGGGGTTTGGCTCTACTTGCGGGCCCCAAGGTGATTTCAGATTTTTTTTTTTTTGGGGATCTCTTCAAATTATTATTGTGATTGGACGAGAATACTATCCAAATTTGGTATCTTTTTTTTTTTTTTTAATTTTTTATTAAAAAAAAAAAACTAAATCCGGTAGGCCGGTTTATCAGTAAAGTTAGTTTCTGACTATTAAATTTAATTAAATTATATCATATTAAAAAATATATAAAATAAATAATTTTTAATATAAATTTATTAGTTAAAAAATAAATAACTACTGATAATTTATTATTTTTTCCGATCATATTAGAGAAACTCCCTCAAAAGAAAAAGAGAGAGAGAAACTTCACTTCATGGATATTTTGATGTTGGTAATATGAAGCATTGTTCCTAAAATTTTCTGTTATCACCTAGTAGAAATCTTCGTTACTTTAGTGTTAATAATCAAAACTGCCAATAATAAGAATTAAAGAGATCTAACATTCAAAACACGTGCACTATCGATAATAAGGAATGGAGTCAGTATAAGCATGGGGGCTGTAGTCTACCAAATCCCAGTTGGTCTTAGTAAATTTTTGTAAAAAATTAGTATTTTTTCTTTAATATTTTGCCCTCTTATTTTTTTAATTTGAAAATTGAAATTCAGATTCTTAAATTTTTTACTTACACCCTTAGTGTGCGTGTGTGTTTTTTTTTTTTTTTTTTTTTTTTTTTTTTTTTTTTTTCCTTTCTTGTATCCATTGCTTTAAATTCAAAAAACTTAAATATTTAAAAATAGTGATAGAATAAATGTAAGTTTATAAGATTTTTGGTATTTATTACACTGTTAGTTTTAGTTCAAAATTTTGAGTAAATCAGGGCATGTTTAATTCGCTGATTTGAATTTTTAATTCGAGTTGAGATGTAATTTTATGTGAAAGCTTTTTACTGTAATAAAAAAGTTCGATATAACTGTTTCTGAGAGCTTTTTATAGTAACAAAACTCAAATTTTAAATTCAAATCGATAAAATAAACGGAACCTCAAGTATCCAAAACAAATTTTTAGCTGACTTCGTGTCTGTCTATGCTTATTGTAGAAAGCTCCAGCAAATAAAAAAATGGGGATGATATTCTACAAATTTAAAAAAGGCAAGAGAATCTGGACTATCACTTTTTTCCTCCTCCTTTTTTTTTTTTTTCCTGTTGAAACCTCTAAAATTTCATTTTAATTGATTAATTAAAAAAAAAATGACGAGTGTTAAGAGGAAAAGGCGCGAATATTCAGTACTCAATCGAAGAATGCAAATATTTCTGTAATGTTTTGTTATCTATCTAGTCAATTATTAGTAAATAATTTGAATAGGCCCGTTCATTTTGTTGATTTAAGTTTGTAATTCGAATTGAAATGTGATTTTATGTAAAAGTTTTTTACTGTAGCAAAAAAGTTAGATGTGACTGTTTCTGAGAACTTTTTACTGTAGTAAAACTCAAATTCTAAACTCGAATCGGTGAAATGAACGGGACTGAATCGTATATTGATTTACATACTAGGTGGTTTTTCAAAATTATAAGTAAAATATAAATAAAATATATATTAAAAAATATGTCTCAGCTAGCTATATATATATATATGTCTTAGCTAGCTCATTCTACAAATATTGTATTTGAAAGTTTTAGGGCATGTTTTTTTCACTTTACTAGGAAGTTAAGGTTTTAAAAGGTATTGAACTTAATTTCACATTTCAAATTAGGGCGAGATACGTAGGAAAGTTCTTTTGTCTAAACGAGGGGTATATGATTGGATTTGGACAAAATTATATCATCAAATTTCAAAATAAAAAAGAAAACAAAAACTGACTCATCTCCAGGAGGGGACATGTTAGGCATGTTTAGTTCGCTGATTCGAGTTTTTAATTCGAGTTAAGATGTGACTTAATGTGAAATTTTTTTACTGTAACAAAAAAGTTAGATGTGACTGTTTTTAGAGCTTTTACAATAACAAAACTCAAATTCTAAATTCAAATGAACGTGGCCAATTACTGTGTCAACTTGTTTAGAAATATTCCCCGCAAACACGAATTTGAGAATCATGTACTGGATGTTAAGAATGAGGACAGTTTTATCCAAATTCCAATTTTGTGTATGAACTTCCTTCTTAGCAAAAACAATGTTATTGCCTACAATTTTCTTACTCGTTTAGACAATGACAGTAAAAATAAGAAAAAAACGATTGAAGAACTAAGAAAAACAAACGATCAGACCAACTAAAGTTCCTCTTTTGTATGTTACATTTTTCAACAGTTTGTTTAAAAGAGCATTCAAGAACACAATTATGGATCTCAAATTAAGGAACACAAAAATGATGTGCGGAACAATGGAGTAATCCTGTGAAATTAAACCATTCTAAGCAATTTTGGCACCTCAAGAACTCAAATAAATCCAAAAAAATCAGTTCCATCTTGCACTATCAAAACTAATATCAGAAAAGCTCAATGAAGCAGGTTCCAGCAGGGTTCAGGACCAACCATCTTATACCCGCTCAAACGACGAAAAAGCTCGAAACCAGTCCAAACATGTGAGAGCAATCGCCATGTCGAAGTTCTTACGTATGAACCAAACACTGTTCTTCCAGGTATTTCAAGATTAACGGCCAAACCACCTGAATATAACAAGCGAGACGAGATGAGCAGGTTTTGGAAGAGCAAAGGATATACGCTGAAACTAAAAAAAACTGCACTAGAAAGTGGAAAATGAGGTTGACGAGTGCATGCCTTAATTTTGCGCCCTATGCATGAGCCACACCCGATGCAGAAAACTTGCAAATAATAGCATTGATAGTCTCTATGTGTCAATTCCCACCACTGTTCTCCTTCTGTGACATTGACACTGCCATGTATTGGGGCACAAAATAAAAAAATAAAAAAAATTGTCCTTCCAATGTATATGCATAATTGACTTATTTCACGGAAATCAAAACGGAAACAAATTGACACGTTTGTTTCCAGTTTTCAAAACGCTTCACGTTTTTCAAAAAAGAAAAATTGAAAGCGGAAAGAAGATCTAATTTGGGAAAGCACCGTAACAAAATAAAAAATAAAAACATTTTTGTATTTTTCCTAAAAACTAATCTATTTTTGAAAACAGATTAAAGTCGTTTTCATTTTTTCCGTTTTTATTTTCTCCAACTCACCTCCATCCCTCTCATCGTTCTCTTCTCTCCCTCTCGCCGTTCTCTTCTCTCTCTCTTTGCCGCTCTCTTCTCTCCCTCTCGCTGTTCTCTTATCTCCCTCTCATCATTCTCTTCTCTCCCTCTCGTCGTTCTCTTCTCTCCTTCTTCGTGGTGGGCTTCAAGCTGGAATCGCAGGTCTCAAGATCTAAATGGCAGCCTTCTTCTCTGGTCTCCGACTCTGCTCCGCTCCTACTCGCCCAAATTAATTGAGGTATGCCCATTAATCTGATTTTCTAATGGTTTTTTTGAGTATTGCCGATTTTAGCTGAAGATATGGGTCATTTTTTTTTTTTGCTGGCATTTGTTCTGATTTGTAACTTCTCGCGTATTTTTGGGAGTTTATGTTGGTATTTTTTTAATTTGGTGAAGATTTTTTTGAGTATTGCTGGTATTTGCTGATGGTCTGGGTGTTTTTTTTTTTTTTTTTGATCTTTGTCCTGATTTACTGTTCTCGGTATTTTTAGGTGTTTAGATGATTTTTTACTGTTCTCGGCAATCCTGGGTATTTTGTTGTTCTCGGGTATGGACTGATATTTGATGTTCTCAGATAGACTGATTTTTGGGTGATATTTGTTGTCCTCGGCAATCCTGATCTGTGTGCTATTTGTTGTTCTTGGGTATTTTTTGGTTTTTTTTACTTGATTTGCTATTCTCGAGTATGAACTGATATTTGATGTTCTCGGATTGATTGATTTTTGGGTATGGACTGATTTTTGGGTGATATTTGTTGTTTTCGGATTTGTGGGATTGAAGATTTATGTATTGTTTGTTGGAGCCTTCTCAGAAGGCTCGTGTGGAGTTTGACAGAGGAAAATATTTTGTCCCTCTATTATATTCAAGTGTATGGTTGCTGTGAAATTAGAAATATGCAAAAAAAAATTGGACCGGTTGTAATTGAGGATTTTTATGCAAAATCTCAACCGGCTGATATTCAAATGGTACAGTGAAAATTACTACTTATATATAAACTAGGATTTCTTTTAATGTTGAATGGGACTATTCTTTTAGACGTGTGATAAGAATGATAATACAAAATGACCTGTTAGAATTGAGGATTTTTATGTAAAACTGATATATGATGAGGTAAAGAATAGTCTACATACATCCACTTTGAATAAAAAAACGTGGATGAAAATTTATAATGAAATAGCACGTAAGTTTGTTAAGCATTTTACATTAGACCAACTTAAAGTAAAATGGAATAGGCTTAGACGTAATACAAGAGAGTTTCAGGCATTGATTGAAACAACTGGATTTGGTTGAGATTTTGAACCTAACATTGTCACGGCTGAAAAAGAAATATGGGATTCGTATGTGGCGGTAAGTTTTGATCATAACTATCTTATGCAATATGAAAGAGTTAAATTAGTGTTTTGGATTGCACATGAGTATTTATTATTATTGTTTTCTTTATAATGTTAGAAACATCATGATGTTAAGAAATTTAAGAAAGGGGGTTTACACAACTTTGCCCAACTTTTAGAGATTTTTGTTGGGATTATTGCTACTGGACAAGGGTCAATAAATACACATACAGCTGTCAATGTTTTGAATGCAGCCAAAAGGGCTGCCGCGCAACCAAAAGAGGAAGGGGAGGATACAGGGGACTCGAATGAAGTCCAGGATGCAGAAGTCAATAGAAGTCAACGATCTCAGGATCCTAATACTCGATCCAAGAAGAAGGGCAAGAAGAAGGCTGCAGTTGCAGAGATAGGTGCTTCAGGGTCTTGAAAGCAAGGTTTAAAATTCTTAAGTTTATGACCAATTATTGAATGCCAAGACAATCGCTTATGACCAATTGCTTGTTGCTTATTTTAAATTATTTACTATTTATTTGTAATGTAATTTAAATTATTATATTAATTATTAGTGTTTTTATTTAGGATTCAATTTGAAATTATTTAATATAATGTTATTTTAAAAACTATATATGTTTTTAAAAATGAAACCACCAAACACAGTTTTATTTTTTTTAGGCTGAAAATAATTTTTGAATAAAACTACCAAACACATTTTTAAAAATGATTCTTGCCTGAAAATAAAACATTTTTATTTTCATTTTCATACAAAAAGTAAAATTATTTTAAAATAAGTTTCAAATGCATCCATTATTTCATGGGAAACAAGTCCATACTGGACCTTCTACATCAGTGACACAAAAAGTACCCAAATTTCTACTGATTTTTCCCACACAAAATACCAAGACCAAATACACAAATTATACGCCACGTGGGATCTTAGTTGGAAACCTTGGTTGCTTTTAGCTTCTTCAAACCTTGGTGTTTTATGAGTCCAATTAAACTATGTCCTAAGAAACAGAATGTACACATACAAAAAGGCAGAGTGGACACAGGCTAAAAAAAAGTAGTGCTAGGGAGGTTAACTCTAATCTCAATTATTTTGTACAACTTATGTGGTATAGAATTGTCACATTTTTATTAGTAGATGCAGTCGTTTATTATTAATTGATATGAAAAATTTTTTAAACAATTACTAATAAAAGAATGACAACTCATGTGATATGTAAGTTGATACCAAAAAGTTGAATTTAGAGTAGATCTCTCTAACATTTTATTCAACTAAGAATGTTCATCCAAGGGATCTCTCATAGCAACAACACCAGGAAAAAAAAAGAGAAATATATTCCCAAAATACTAATGTAGTGCTGGAAAGGAAGGGACACTTACACTCTAGGAAAAATATATGCCATTCCATTTCCACGAGGAAAAGCCTATAACAAAGACCAAAAGAGAGGATTAGAAACGTCTATTTCATCGTTCACAATACTAAAGTAAAAATGGTAACTAAATTGAATTGAAGTACATAACAATGAAGAAGGAACAAAGTGTAAATAAGCAAGAAGATGAAGAACATGGTTTTAATCAAGTAAAGAGTCTACCTCAAGTAAAGAGTAAAACAGAAACATGAAAAAAGATGCTGTTAATTTCAGAACCAAACAATTTTATATTAAAAAACAAAAACTTGCCTCACCATTCATGCCATTCATTTGAAAGATTTATACAAATAAATGTGATCAAGAGATTTCACTAATTTAACACGACTTAAAAAACAAAAATGTTATCATCATAACGATTTTACCTATCAGAGAAAAAAACACAAAAACAGAATTCCTTATATTAGTAGATTTCGTTAGACTAGTCTTTTGAGAAGTTGTTTCATAAAAGCTTATTACACATATGATTTAGGAGAGTCTAAATAACACAATCTTGAATAACACAAAAAAAAAAAAAAAAAAAAATGTCTTGTGGCAGTAAAGAACATAAAGAACAATGTTCGCATGCATATGAAAAGGAAAGTCTACAAGATAGAGAAACTGAGTAAAAAAAAAAAAAAAAAGGAACACCAAGAAATAGAGGCGATTTAGCATTATCCTTACATGAGTTGCGGTTTGATAGAAGGCCAAATGTGTCTGGCAGTGCCTGCAACGTAATATGTTTCCTCCATCTTCAGCTTCAAGAGTGATAAAAAATAGCCTTCCCATTTCTCCACTTGCGTCTTTTCTCTATGTCTTTCCCTTCAGAAGCTTTAAGGTTTTGACGACCAAGTTATAGAAAAAAATGCAAGAAAGTTTAGAAAGGACATCCAAGAAAATCTAACTAATGGGAAAAACCAGAGAATGGAACTCAACGAAACGAAGAAGAAGTGATTTGGGTTCGTTCGATCATTACCTGGAATCACGAGAGGGACTCCAAACGGAAGTAGTCTAACGGGTTTCTGCAGTATACTCTCTTCGGTTTTCTGCAAACACTTTTTCTCTATGTCTTTCCGTTCAGAAGCTTCAAGGCTTTGACGACCAAGTTATGGAAAGAAAATGCAAGAAAGTTTAGAAAAGATATCCAAGAAAATCTAACTAATTGAAAAAACCAGAGAATGAGACTCAACGAAACGAAGAAGAAGAGAGTTGGGTTCGATCATTACCTGGAATCACGAGAGGGACTCCAAACTGAAGTAGTCTAACGGGTTACTGCACTATACGCTCTTCGGTTTCTTCGGACACTTACTGGAGAGCTAACTAGTCAAGTAAAAGAGAAGTCTTTTTCTTTTTCTTTTTCTTTTTTTTTTTTTTGTTGGAGAAGTCGTTTTTATACCTTGTTTAAATAATAACGACTTTCTTTAAAAATAAAAAAAAAATAAAAAAATTCCCCAATTTGGGTCCCTTCTTCACATTTGGTTCCCGAATTTAGAAACTTGTCATTCTCTCTTTTAAAACTTTACTAGTTTTGACATATTACCGTGTTGGAGTATACCTAAAGAATTTATTGTTTATTAAATAATGAGAAATTTGTTTATACAACTGTTTAAGGATTTTTGAATTTATTTAAAAAAAAATATGCGTCAAGATAACAATTGACAATAAAAAAGTAAAGACACATTTGAAAAAAATTATTTTCACCAACTAAAATAAAATAATAAACATATAAAAAAAGTTACTCTCATAGAAGTCTCATAGAAGTAAAATGAAAAATAATATATTATTAAAAACACACAAAAAATAAAATGTAAAAAAATTCAAAAAATAAAGTTAAAAAAGTACAAAAAAAAGAGGCAAGGGAGAGGCTGCCACGTGACAGCCCCGTCAAAAAGAGATTTGGCTCTTTTATATATTGTTAGATTTGGCAAAATTACTCGTTCTTATGAAGAAAATTACTAACGTGACACAAATTATAACAAAAATTGTAATAAATAGCAAGTTTTTAAAACTAAATTAAGTAAATAAAAGATTTTAAAATATTTAAAATAAATAACAATAAAAGGATTTTTTTACGGGGTGAATTTTTTATATATGATTAGTAAAAGTATTTTTTACTACATAAATTTTTTTATGATTGATAAAAAAAATTTCCACGTAAATTTTAATTTACTGCTACTTATTTTAAATAATTTTAAAATCTATTTTTAAGATTAAAATTTACTATTTACTTCAATTATTTACTATAAATATACTATTTACGTCATTTATAGTATTAAATCCTAATTTAATATAAAACCTCCCCGTTCACTTCGCCGATTCGAGTTTAGAATTCGAGTTTTGCTACAGTAAAAAGCTCTTAGAAACAGTCACATCTAACTTTTTTGCTACAGTAAAAAGCTCTCACATAACATCACATCTTAACTCGAATTAAAAACTCGAATCAGCGAACTAAACGGGCCCTCAGTTGATTTCGTTCAACAATTCAAACTAGAGTCTAGAGAGCCAAGTTGGCAAGAAAAAAGAGTCGTTTCTTTGATTATCTGACTAATAATTAATTTTTTTGTTAGATTAATTTTTATTTAAGAATTTTGATAGGGTTATGTTTCTTTATTCATATCTCCAATCATGTTTCCCCTAATAAGATGATGCCACATCAAAGACCATATCTAAAGAAATGCAAAATCAGGATTGTATTTGGCCTAAAGAAGTGTGATAATAGATTTGATAACTATTCAAATGTTTAAAATGTTATATTTATTTTTTTCATAATTATTAAGTTTTGAAACTCTTTTACTTTTAAAAAATTTGAAAATTATATATTTGTAATTATTAAATGAGAAATTTTAAACTTCAATTACTAATAACCAAATGCTAAAATAAAACAACATTAAATTGGAGAGTGTTGTGTGGGATCTACAAATGCATGAAATCGTAATAAGTAATAAAGAGTGAGCAGAGTATCGTTCTCACAAAAATTATATTTAATTTTGACTAATTACCGAAATTGAATTAACTATAAGATTATTTGAACAACGGTTAAAAGGAAAGAAAAATAACTAAATTATATTATAAAATATGAACTAAGAATAGAAATAAAATCTCTAAAACCGCAATTTTACCCAATTATTATCATTCGAAATCATTTTGCTCTCTAAATGATAAACAGTATCAATTAATCAATTAAAGAACCTAATAGGATAAACAATATCAATAATCAATTAAAAATCACATAGGGTAAAAAACAACTAAAATACATCAAAGGCTGAAATTGTAATTCTAGAGAAAATAAAATTACTTTAAATAAAAAAAAATATCACAAGCCCAAAGAAATTAAACAACATAAAAGCACAAATTAAAGAGAGTAAGGTTTAGAAAAACTTATAGATGAAATTCCCCATCTCCAAGCTCTCCTCTCCTCCTTCTTGAAATTGCTCCTTTGGATTGTTGAAAATAAAAATAAAAATAAAAATTCTAATACTAAAATTAGAAATAAAATCCTAAAGCCTCAAAAAACTAAAAATATAATTTTAATTTTCTTTTTCTTTTTCCTCATTTATCTCCTCTCTCAGCTTTCTGCTTATAGAGTTTTCCAAAAAAAAAAAAAAAAAAAAAAAAAAATTGGAGCTCATGAATGCTCGTGGAGGAATGGCTGTCATAAACCCCCAAATCCCCATTCAAAACACGCCGAGTGAAGAGAAAAAAGCGAGGGGGGCATCTGTGGTACCCTTCACGATCTTACATGGCACTGACGTGGACAATTAGGTGGTTGCTGACTTGGGTTTTTGGGACCCACTGTTATTTCTTCAAAAATTTTGATTGAATTTAGTTAATAAAAGAGATAAAAGAGGGAAATTAGTAAAGAGATTAGTAAATTATAATATATATTTTTAAACATAATAAATTATAATATAATTTGATATAGAGTGATCAGGAAAAGCCTTCCCATTTCTCCACCCAAGCCTTCAAAGAGTTCAAGGTTTAAGCTGTATAATTTTTGGCACAAATATTAATTTTAAAAAACAGAAAAAAAGTTAAGGGTCCTTTAAAGAATTTATCTTATTATTACTATTTTATTATTATTAATAAATAATTTTTAAATTAAATTAGGTTTTAATACTATATATTTTAGGGTACATCAGCACTTTCATCCATACGAAAAGAGGAAATTTGCAAATATTTTTAAAATTGGGGACGAGAATGACTACTTTCTAAATTCGGGAACGAGAAAGGGACCCAAATTTGGGGAAAATTTTATTTAAGAAAAACGAAAAATCGTTATTTTTCAAACAATGTATAAAAACTTTTTCTTTTAACGTAAAAACGACTTCTTTTCACATGGTTTTTTTTTTTTTTTTTTTTTTGAGTGATAAAAGTTTAGCTCTCTAGTTTAAAGTGCTTGAAGAAAGCCAAAGTATACTGCAATTCCTCTCGTAAGCCATTAGACTACTTCTGTTTGAAGTTCCTCTCGTAATTTCAGGTAAAGATCCAACTTTTTTCTTTCATTGCATTGCGTCCCACGTTTCGTTGAATCCCATTTCCTGGTTTCACCCATTAGTTAGATTTTCTTGGACATTCTTTCTAAATTTTCTTGCCTTTTCTTTCTAAAACTTGGTCGTCAAAACCTCGATGGTTCTAAAGGAAAAGACATGAGAGAAAAGGCTTGAGTGGAGAAATGGGAAGGCTTTTTCTGATCACTCTTGAAGTTGAAGGAAACATCCATCGCTGCAGACACTGCCTTACACATTTTGCTGCATTTCGTGACTCAATGCATGTGAGGATGATTTAATTTCTTGATTTAACTCTTTACTTGATTTCTATCTCTTTTATGTTTTCGTTTCATGTGCATTGTGTACATGTTCTGTTATAAGATGGTGCGATTTTCTTTTTTTCTGCAAATGACGCTCTTTATTTTGGTTTTCTTTATGTTCTTTACTGCCAGAAGACATTTTATTTGGTGTTATTCGAGATTGTTGTTCTTCGAATGCTAAGGCCTCGTTCACTTCGCGGATTCGAGTTTTCGATTCGAGCTGAGATGTGACATTTTCTGAGAACTTTTTACTGTAGTGGAAAATTTTGATGTGACATTTTCTGAGAACTTTTTACTGTAAAAACCTAAAACTAAAAACTCGAATCGGTGAAGTGAACAAGGCCTAAATGTGCTATTTAGGCTCTCCTAAATCATTTGGATATTTAGAGTTATGAACAAACTACTGAAAGTCTAAACCAATATTCCCCAGAGGAATAATATAGCAATATATGGAAAGTATTGAACTTTAGTTTTTTTGTGTTTTTTCTCCGATAAGTGAAATCATTGTGATGATATCATTCTTGTCTTTAGGTCTTGTTGATTAGTGAAATCTCTTTATCACAATTATTTGTTTAAGTCTTTAATCAACTTTTCGGATCTAACCGAATGGTGAGGCAAGTCTAATGTGGTATTTTTTTTTTTTTTTCAAGTAGTGTTTGCTTTGGAAATTAACCGTATAATTTAATGCTTCAGTTGTATACCACTTGACATGAATCCATTCTTCTTTTCAGACAAAAACTGGTTGGGTGTGTGGGTCAATAATATTAAAGATTTGATTTCAATATGTAACTATACTAGGTTCTTTCCCATATTATAATAGGTCTCTTTAGTTTTGAAACCATGTTCTTCATCTTGTTACTTATATACACTTTGTCCCTTCTTCATTATTGATTTGTTTTGTTCTCGGAATCAATTTAGTTATCTTTGTTTGTATGTTTTGCAAACCATCAAATAGATGTTCTAACCCTGTCGTTTGTTCGTTGTTTTTAGGATCAAATGCTTGGCGGAAGAGCATTTCTTTTTCCTAAAGTGTAAATGTCCCTTCCTTTCATTAAAATTAGATTACCATGTCCTCACTATTTGGAAGAGAAATGTTTGATAACCTTCACTATAGCGACCAAAATAAAGCTATTCATAGCATTCATTATAAATTGCCAAAACATCAGGATATTTTTCTTTAAAGCAGGAAGGTTCTTGGGATTTTCTAGGCGTAAGTGCTGTTGTAGATCTCTTAAATGAGCATTCTTAGCTTGTCACAACTCTTTCTTTTTATATATGCTCATATAGTTTCTTAGACCATAGTTTCTAGGGGCTAAAAGGCGCCAAGGTTTCTACTAAGTTCCGTTTTCCCCCATGGCGTCGCGATGAACTTGTAATTTTCTGGTTGATCGATTGCGTAAATTCGTTCGTGATATGTTATGTAGTCCTTTGTTTAGTGACAAAAATCTGTAGGAATCTTGGTACCCTTAGTGTCACTGATGTAGAAGGTAAAATAAGGACTTGTTTCCCATGAAATATCTATGTTTCCTTTTTGTTTTCTTAAAATGGCTTATCTTAAATAATGTGAAATACGTCAATTATGCATATGTGGATGCTTCAAATATAACATTTTACCCCCAATGCATGGCAGTGCCAACGTCATAGAAGGAGAAGAACTGCTGCTGGGAGCACACATCGAAAACGCACGGCATAGTTGGGTGGAAATTTTCTGCGTCGGGTGTGGCTCAAACGTAGGGCTCAAATTTGTTCAGGCATGCATTTATAAGCTTCATGTCCCAATTTCTAGTGCAGTGTCCAGATTTAGCAATTTCTTTTGCTCTTTCCAAACTTGCTCATCTTGTGTTGATTTTCATATTCAGGTTCCTCCAGCATCAATAGAGTTGGAAGGAAAATATCTCTTCCGAAGTTAAGAAATTCAACATGTTGCAGCTCCCCCACCCCACATGTGTCGTACTGGTGTTGAGCTTTTTCGTTGTTTGAGCGGTTATAAGACCGGTTGTCCTGATGGAAGCGGCATCATTGAACTTGTGTGATTTTAGCTTCATAGTGGAACATGAAACTGATTTTTTCAGATTTATTGGAGCTTTTAAGCTTGCCAAAATTGATCGAAATGGTTTAATTGTACAGTATTACTCTATTGTTCTGCACATAATTTTTGTGTTCCTTAACTCAAGTTCAATAATTGTGTTCGTATTATTTATTTTTTTTTTTTTGTGTGTAAACATTGTTGAAAAATGTATAATTCAACTTCACAACCCTAGAGGCAGGGGAAGAACTTATAGTTGTAACCTTCATTCTAATGCAATGCAATAAACTCTAATTGTTGGTGTTTCTGGCCGTTTATTTCACTGATTTGAATTTATTATTCGAGTTAAAATGTAATTTTATGTAAGAACTTTTTATTATAATAAAAAAGTTAGATGGACTATTTTTGAAATTATTTACTATAACAAAACTCAAATTCTAAACTCGAATCAGTAAAGTGAACGGGGCCTCAATAGTTCTATTTCTTTTCTCCTTCTCACTTTTATTATCATTGTCCTGTTTGCTTTACCAGTAACTGAAAACAATAGCACAACCGACGATCATACACACAATTGCAATGTGGATCAATCTGTCCCCATTTTTGACATGATTCTCAATTTTTTTCCCCTATTCCTTGGGTCATTGTCCTTTCATGTCGATTATCTCCCTGATATGTTGTGTTTAAATTTCCTTCGCATTTTATCAGAGATTGGCGATTTCCTTAACATTTTTTTTTTTTTTTTTTTTTATGCTTATAGCTGGCTAAAAAAATATGTATATTTGGAATGGATTAATGGAAGTACCAAAATATTTTGGGTTATTGGCGCTATATTTCCTAAACTCTTTCAATTTGGCACTTTTAACCCTAAATTTTTTTCTTTTTTTTTTTTTTTTAAATGGTCTCATCGTGCTTGGAGGAAATTTTAAAATATAAAATATAAACTTTGATAATTTTAAAAAAAAATTATGAGTGATATTCTCCTGTCCTTGTGGCACTGGTTTGTACTTACTACTTAGTCTGGATTTTCTAGACAAATTTATGTTGTAATAAATCCGTTCTTGTTATGGACGGAAAAGCCACAATTTTTTTTTTTTATAAAAAAGGATTAATAACTACAATAAAAGAAAAAAATAACATATAAGTTATTAGTGACACGAGATAAATTTAATAATAACGGTAAAAATAAAATAATGTTACTATATCGATGATATTTTTAAAATTTTTCGGTGAGAAATGATAAAAATAGGATAACGGACGGTTGCAGAAGTCATCCATTGGATAACTATAGGTCATCCGCTAAAGTCGTTCACCGAAATCGACGAATGACCGCTAATGGTTGCCCGCACGGCTGTTGGAGTTGCAGTATTTCACAAAAATGACCTTTCAAAATCAGATTTCCAGAATCATTAAATTTTTTTTTTATAAAAAGTGGTCTTTTAAAATAATAAAAAAAAAAACAGAAAAAAAACTCTTAACTGTTGAAATGGACGAAATTTGTTGGCCTGAGATCAAATTTATAATTTATTTAGTCTAAAACTCTATTTTTTAACTAATGATTAAACTAAATTAACAAGTATTACAATGTTAAAGTTAAAAAGCTTAATAATTATAAAAAAGATAAAGAGATTCAAATATCATTATACATCATAGCACAATACTAAAAAATACATAAATAAATTACTATCACATTTTTTATGCCAAATATAAATTTAGAATTTGCATTGCATTTGAGATGTTTCTAGATCTGGTCAAAGTTCTACCAAAATTAAAAAAAAAAAAATATATATATATATATATATATATATATATATATAAACTGACTGAAACAATATAGATATAAGATTTGAAACAAAACGCTACAATTACAATGCAATGCATGGGGTTCACATGTGATGATGTGAAACTTCCTTTTTATTAGCGGTGATATTTTATATTAAGGTCTCGTTTATTTCACTAATTTGAGTTTTCAGTTTTAAGTTTTTACAGTAAAAAGCTTTCAAAAAATGCTACATCTAACTTTTTTTACTACAGTGAAAAACTCTCTAAAAATGGTACATCTAAGCTCGAATTGAAAACTCGAATCTACAAAGTGAACGAGGCCTGAATGTCTCAAATTTAATCACTCAGTTAAAATTTCGTTAAATTTGGATAAAAAAAGTTAGAGAGTTTTTCCGATAGTCTGTCATATTTGTAGTCTCAATTTGTAACCGTTAGATCTAGTTAAAATCACATCATATCTGTATTTAAATTTGATACATATCTAACGACTATGAGGTAAAAGACTACCGATAATTTTTTTTTTATAGGGACTACCACATAAAGTACAAAAAAATTAACATATTTGTATTTAAATTATAAACAAATCAGTAAATAACCTTTCCCACCATTTCTTGCAAAAAAGTACATTAAGGGTGTTTTGATAGAGGGGTTCAAACTTCAAACTATGTTTGTGAGAGAAAACACTATAGGCTATAGCATAATTTTTAAATTCAACTTTTTGTGAAAAAAACAATGTAACAAAACTTTGAACCCCTCTACTAAACAAGCCCTAAACGTCCAATTCATTTCATAAAAAAGTCCATATTTTTAAATTCATCAATAATAAACAAAACTTACTGAACTTGTCGATAATCAAAATTTCCTCCGAAACAAAAAACACTGAACATATTGTGTAAATTACATCTCACTTCATTCTCAATTTTTTAAAAACCCTAATTATTTATAATAATAATAATAATAATAATAATAATAATAATAATAATAATAATAATAATAATAATAATAATAAGGTAATCTTGATAAATACTTTTTAAAAGTCTGTGTCAGGATTTTCACCTTTTACTTTTGATTTATAACATTTTTAATCAAATAATTACACTAACAAAAGGGTATTTATTAAGAGTAAAGAATAAAAGTCCAGACTTATGCACTCTTAAAGGTATATTTTGCAATTTTTTCTAGAATACATCGTAAGAATTTTCCAAGTTGGAGGTGTAAATTGTAAAAAATAAAAACTCATGGGGCGAGTTGTCAAAACCCTGCAAATTCAGGGGCAAATACCCTAGTTTAAAAAAAACAAAAATTACATAGTAATGATTTTAATAATGTTCATGTTGTATACTATAAAAGTACATATTAGTTATTTTAATTATTAATTTTTGCTATTTGTAAGGTATTAATTGTTTGCTATATTTTAATATGAGTAGTAAAACTTTGTCATAAAATTTTGTAACGTAATCTAATTTTTCTATTTTGTCCAAACAATTTTGTAATAAATCTAAAAAGCCCAAAACAAAAATAGGAATTGATTTAAGGGAAATAGTAGAAAATAGGCCAATATGAAAAGTTTAAGGAAGTATATACGCCAATTTTTAGTTATAGAAATTAATAGGCCATAACTTATCAAGCTATGGTTCATAACCAGATAAATTATGGATAAACTTGTCAAGTTATGGTTCATAGCCAGATAAGTTATGGATAAAAATTGTGAATTATGGACAATAACTTGTCAAGTTATGGATTATAACCAGACAAGTTATGGATGAAAACAGTAATTTAACATATTTATTAACTTATGTAAACTATTAGTCTATTACTTTTAATTCATCTCAAGTCTTAACCTATTTGTCACTTTCTCCCTTGATTTAATAAAAAATTCATATATTAAGTTTTAATTTAGTATTTACATATTTATGTTTTTAAGTATTAAGTGGACTTCATATTAACATTTCAGTATAAAAATAACAGGGCAATTGTGTACAACAAGAGTCAATCCTTAGTTGAATGGTTTATTTCCTCAACAATGCTATGGGGCACTAACAGTGCACTTTGAATTTCTTTCACGGGTGCTCTTTAAATTTTAGAGTCATTTTCACTTTATCTCAATAAAACTTTAAAAACTTATTTTGCCCTCTGAATTTTGAAGTGGTCCTATTTAAGTTTTTTTTTTTTTTTTTTTTTTTGTAAGAATTTCTGTTAAAATTAAATGGAAAAAAAAAAGATTAAGTGAGAATAATTTAAAATTCATAAGAACAAAATGAAAGTTTTTAAAATTCAGAAGGCAAACTGTTAATGATCCTATAATTAAAAGAGAGCACTAGTAATAACAATGCAAGATAAATAAGTAAATAAATGTATCATTGAAAATAGATCCTATAACATAAGCCCCTCAACGAAATTCATCTTGTATTGGACTGCACTGATACTCTTAAACCATTTTTTATAATCCCTTTCAACTTTTCAGAGTTTTAGCAAATAAAAAGCCTCTTCACAGTTAGCAAATAAACAATCTTATATCATTGGAAAAAATAATCCAAAATAAAGAATGCAAGCGGAGTCAAAAATCTAAGAGAAGAACAATCATGACAAAAATATGTTTCCTGTGCAAAATTTTTCGACTTATAGAAAATCTCGTTAGTGAGAAGAAATTCTCTCCTCGGGAACTTTTCTCTCAACAGCACCAATTCTCTGAGGAGGCCACACAATGTGGGTCACCCTTCCGGTAACTAAACCTAGAGGGACCTGTCAACAACATATTGTTCTAATTTAGTCAAAAGTTGTTGATAGAAAGATACATGAACAAGCTTATTTTAGCCAACAATTGCAAATTACTGCATACCAGAATATAAATGCAATTAACACAACAGTTGAACAATATAAGCTGCAAGTAAGGTTTTTCAAAAGTGACTTCCATAACAAAAATTCCTGCAGTACTTCAAACATTTTCATTGACTACTTGCTAAATAGCCAGCTTCCAGAGGTCCAAACTGTAACGTTTATTCTTGTTTATTTATTTATTTATTTTTCATGAAAGCTCAAAATGTAACCTTACGGAGTAGTTTGTTTTTTAAACTGCGGCGGTGGGCTTGTGTAGGATTTCATGACGGGAGGCTCTCCTTTTGTTTCTGTTATCGTTTTTGTTTTTATTTTAACTTTTTTATCATTAAAGATTATATAAATATCTGTTTACATAATAGTTGCCATTCAGCACCGCGAATGATAAAAAGATAAAGAACATGCCTAAAACTATGATTGGATTGCATAGAGATGTACAAACTTAGTGGTTAGTGAGTACTTTTGAAATGTTGCAAATATAGTAACTTCCATTAACTTCTGTTTTAGTTCACTGAATGTGAAGAGCACAATGTATGCCTATGCATTATTTACATGAGGTCAGTGTGATAGTTTTTGTGATGAAGGAATTTTAGTATTTTCCACATGATCATAGGGGGAGACCTGGAATAAATATGTTATTAGTAAAGAGCCTCTTGTGAAATGGGAAAATAGATTAAAGTGCTCCTACTCAGTGTCCAAATAATCCTATTTTTTTTAACCTTTCAACTTTATCTAGAAATCATGAGCTCTTATTCAGGTTACGGTTTTCACTTGGTTATTTTTTCATTAGAAACTGAATACTTGTGACTTAGTGCAGAAAAAACATCCTAATCTTCTCTTGTCTCCCAACTGGTGTGTTATGTCTAAAAAGAGTGCAGAATTAGTGGACCATCTATTCCTCCATTTTAAGGCTGCTCGGAATCTATGGTTTAAGATAGTGGGAGCTGCTTCACTTTCTTGGGCCTTTCCTGCCCAAAGTAACGCAATTCTGGTTTAAGATTTATTTGGTTTTGGAAGGGATAAGAAGGCTAACACAATGTGGAGAGCCATGATTTTAGCATTCTTTGGGTGGTTTGGCTAGAGAGAAATCATATGATTTTTGAAGAGAAATAGATATTTGTAAGGGATTTATTTGAGAAGGCGAAATTTCTTGCATCTCTCTGGGCTTCTACAGATACATCCTTTAAGGATTTTTCATTAGCCTTGATATTGCTAATGAAATATCAGTTGGGAAGATATTTTAGTTTAGGCTGACATAGGAGATCTTTGGTCTGACTTTTTAAGCTGTGGCTGATTATCAGTGTGGCCACCTAGTCTTTCGCCTTTTTTTTTGTGTGTATTTTTTTACCCTTTCAGGATGGATCTCTCATCCGTCCAAAAACTTCTTCTGTAAAGTTTTTCATATTAATGAAGTTCTCTTAGTTTCCTATTATTAAAATAAAAAAAATAAAAAAGAAGATTAAAGAAGATCAACTTACAGGGCCAAAAGTATTTGAATCCATACTAGACGCAGGATTGTCTCCTTCAACCCAACAATGTCCTTCTGGAACTCTCAGCACATCCGAGCAATGACGAATCCCAATCCAATCGCCAGGTAAACCAATAATTCTCTTTATGTGCCTCTCCTTGTATTTTGTTAGGGAGCTGCAGATATTGCTACTAAGTCAATAACGTATTCCGCCATAGCACCTTTGGTGGGATTAGATAGTTGCCGCAGAGGCAAAAAAATATAAAGAATATAAAATAGAAAATTACAACTATAGCAACAACTAAAGGAATGTTAAAGAGACTGAAGACGTGCGGCTGAACCCAAAAAGAGAAAAAAGATGAAATGACAATATGAGGAACTAATGTAACATCCCAATTTCAAAATTTTTTATTTACACAGCTATTTTCCACATCGCTGAGAACAAGCAAACCTAATATATAGCTTGAGTTGGAGCGTGATTGGCCCGATCAGTTGAGTTAAGTTATAGTAGCTGTGCTCATTATCATCAACCCTAGAAGCCAAGTTCAAATCATTGAGCTGAAACTGGGAACAGTATCAGTCGACACGCAATGCATGCCATAACCAGATTTTAATATCTTAACATGTAACACCAGTTAGAATCATGTTCCTGAATTCTACAAGCACGCTAACATTCTACAATACTTATTTATACATTCTGATCAGTCGAAGTGAAGTTTACAAGCTAAGTTACCTTTTATCAAGTATCAACAACTACAAGACCGAGAAGAAACAAGGCTCACAAATGGCCTTTGGAAAAAATGATAAGAGGAATGATTTCGAGAAAGGGAAACAGATATAATAAGAGGAAGCCAGGAAGGGTAACTTTTCAGTACCCAGTACATGGCTGGCCTTGCCTGCAGCCTCAGCCTCAGCTTGCTTTTGTTGGAAATGGCAGCACACTGGCCCATTTATCTTTTGGGCCTGTTCTCTTTATTTTTGTCTAATGGGCTCCTATTTTCTATTCTAATTTAGCTGTTGAATTCTGTTAGGATTCCCCAATTTTTCTCCTCAGCCCCACAACCGCTTCTTTCTCCTGTTTTTCTGCAGATTCGTTTTTCCAGGGGTGGGCACGTTCACATTTGAGTTTGATATAAATGAGGGGTTGCTGTATATTGTAAACCATGAAAAAGAGAACTCTCACTTTTCCTCGGTTTTGTTCTGGGCTACTGCTTAATTGATCTCCAATTTCTCCTACTGCGAGTGCACACTTCTGGAGAAGGCTGTGTAAACCTTGGGAAGCGACTGGCGTTCAGACTTGCACCTTTGGGTCTGCCGAAATCGCTTTTAAGGTAGTGGTTCACCACAACACAGAAATTTCATTCGATAAGTTGTTCTTTGTTATTGTCATTGATTTTCGTTCTACCTAATTAGTATTTGTTTCCAGTTTCTTCTCCAATAATTTAAAAGCGGTTTTCGTTTTTGGTTTGTCATGGCCATTACTTTGAACAAAGCTTTACCCGATTTGTCAAAACTTGAACCATTAGATGGAACCAACTACAAACGCTGGTCCCATAAATTGTTGATTTTCTTTGAACAGCTTGAAGTTGATTATGTGTTGTTTTTGGATTCTCCTCTTGCTGGAACTGACACCTTTAGAACCCCCACCGATTTAGCTGCGACGCCTCCTACTGTCCGTACTAAGACAGTGAACGAGGAAACAAAGAAAAAATATGAAAAAGACAACAAAACTGTTAGAGGGCACCTTCTCAACCATATGTCTAACCCTCTTTTTGATCTGTTCGTCACTCATAAATCCGCAAAGGAGATCTGGGACTTGCTGGAAAAGAAGTATGGGGTTGATGATGCAGGGAAAAGGAAGTATGTTGTGGGAAAATGGCTGCAATTCCAGATGGTCGATGACAAACCTATTATGGAGCAGATGCATGGATATGAGAACCTAACCGCTGATGTGCTCAACGTAGGAATGAAGATGTGTGAAATCCTGCAAGCAAATGTCTTATTGGAGAAGCTCCCACCATCCTAGAGTGACTACAGGAACCAACTCAAGCACAAGAAAAGGGACCTAACCTTGCAGGAGTTAATCAGCCACATGCGGACTGAAGAGGCTAATCGCCTCAAGGATAAGCAAAATTCTTCTCCTGTTAATGTTCCTAAAGCTAACCCTGTTGTTGCTAGTGATTTTTCAGCTAAGGAAACATTCAAGAACAGTCCTAAGAAAGGCCAGAATCAAGGGAATCGCAAGAAGCAGACTCGTGTCAACAAAGGTGGCAACAAGATTGAAAAGAATAAGGCTAAGCTGCAGTGCTATGTGTGTGAAAAAACTGGTCATAAGGCTTACCAATACTACCAACGTCGTGGACAGCAAAAGGCAAATGAAAAACCTGATGGAAAAGCTGCAAATCAAGCAAAACTCGTTGAATCAGAAGAAGTCATTGTTGCAGTGGTCGTTGAAGCAAATCTGGTGGAGAACAAGTGTGATTGGGCGCTGGACATGGGAGCCTCTAGACACTTCTGCGCCAACAAGGACCTGTTCCACGACTTTGAAGAGGCAGCGGAAGGGGAGTGCGTCCACATGGGCAACCAAAGAGTCGCTGGAGTCTTCGGTAAAGGGAAGATCTTCCTTAAACTCACTTCTGGAAAAACTTTAGCTTCAAACAATGTGCTTTATGTTCCTTCTCTGCGTAGAAATTTAGAGGCTGAAAAAGTAGTTTTGACTAGAAATGGGGAATTTGTGGGGAAGGGATATTTGAATGAGGGTCTCTTTGTATTGAACATGGTTTCTAAAATTGCTAATGGTAGTTTTTCTGCTTCTGCTTATATTACTGAATTTGTTAATTTATGGCATGGGAGACTTGGTCATGTGAACATAGCTTCTGTTAAAAGACTTAAAAAACTAAACTTGATTCCTGTTGTGAATGTGAATGAGTTTTCTAAATGCTCTGTTTGTGTAGAAGGTAAATATGCCAAGAAACCATTTAAATCTATTGAAAATAGGAAGACATAACTTTTAGAATTGATCCATACAGATTTGGCTAATTTCAAGAACACATTTAGTAAGGGAGGTAAAAAATATTATGTGACTTTTATAGACGAATTTTCTAGATATACTAGAGTTTATCTCCTAAGGACAAAAGATAAGGCTGGGGAAATGTTCTTGAAATATAAGACAGAAGTGGAAAATCAATTGGATAGAAAAATAAAAAGGTTAGGTCTGGTAGAGGAGGGGAATATGGTACTACTCACCTTAAGGAATTCTGTGAAAAGAATGAGATTATACATGAACACAGTGCCCTTAATACTCCCCAACATAATGGTATAGCTGAGAGGAAAAATAGAACTCTTAAAGATATGATGAATGCTATGCTTATAAGCTCAGGTTTAGTTGATAACATGTGGGGGGAAGCTGTTCTTTCTGCTTGTTATATTCTTAACAGGGTTCCTCATAAAAGGTTGGATAAAGCCCCCTATGAGTTATGGAAAGGATTTGCTCCTAATCTAAAATTTTTAAAAATGTGGGGGTGCCTCGCTAAGGTTCGTTTGCCTCCTCCTAAAAGGACTACCATAGGGCCTAAAACGTATGATGCAGTGTTTATTGGCTATGCTCAAAATTCTGCTGCTTATAGATTTATGTCCTTAAAAGATAGTTCTATTTCGGAATCCCGTGATGCTGAATTTTTTGAACATGTGTTTCCTTTAAAGAAATCTATAATTAGCAACGATTCTGTTTCTTCTAATGCTACTTGTGTAACTTTATCTTTGCCTAGTTCTTCTCCCATTGAGAATGAGCATGTTGATGAACCTGGGAAAAGTAAAAGATAGAGAATTGAAAAGGATTTTGGACCAGATTTTATTACTGCCTTCTTGATTGAACTCTGATAAAATAAACGAACATGTGGTGTCTGCTTTCTTGATTGATGAAGACCCTAAAACTTATAAAGAGGCAATAACTTCCATAGATGCTACCTTTTGAAAAGAAGCCATAAAAAGTGAGCTAGATTCCATTTTGACAAACCATACTTGGGACTTAGTAGACTTGCCTAAGGTCTTTAGGAAGAAATTGAGGTATGATGGTACCATTGATAAATTCAAGGCTAGGCTAGTGGTAGTAGGTTATGCCCAAAGGAAGGACATTGACTATTTCGACACTTAATCTCCCGTTACTAAAATTGCAACAATTAGGACTCTCGTTGCCTTGGCTGCCATTTTTAACTTAGTTGTGCATCAAATGGATGTGAAAACAGCTTTTTTAAATGGTGACTTAGAGGAAGAGATATACATGGAACAACCCGAGGGTTTTGTATTTCCAAGTCAAGAGAATAAAGTGTGTAAGCTTAAAAAATCCCTATGTGGTCTTAAACAAGCTCCAAAACAATGGTATGAGAAATTTGATCACATCTTAGTAACCAATGGTTATGTGGTGAATACTTCAGACTCTTGTTTTTATTCAAAAATGTTTGGATCTGCTTGTGTTATTATATGTCTTTATGTAGATGACATATTAATCTTTGGTGCTAATGTTAATGTGGTCAACGAAACCAGGAGGTTTTTGTCCTCTCAGTTTGATATGAAAGATTTAGGAGAAGTCGATGTGATTTTAGGGGTTAAACTAGCAAAAATGGAACATGGTTTCTCAATGTGTCAATCTCATTATGTAGAGAAAATGTTGAAAAGATTCAACTGTTTTGATGTGTTGCCTATAAGAACTCCCTATGATCCAAGCATACACCTTAAAAAGAATAAAGGTGATAGTGTGTCTCAGTCTGAATATGCAAAAATCATAGGTAGTGTGATGTTTCTCATGAACTATACTCGTCCTGACATAGCCTATGCAATTAGTAGATTGAGTCATTACACTCACAATCCTAGTAATGAACATTGGAATGCACTTTATCGTTTGCTTAAATATTTGAAAGGAACCATGGATTGGGGTTTGCACCTTAGCAAGTTTCCCGCCGTTTTGGAGGGATTTTGTGATGCTAACTGGGTGACTGATAACAATGAAGTGAGTTCTACTAGTGGTTATGTTTTCACCTTAGGTAGAGGAGCTATTTCTTGGAAATCTACTAAACAGACATGTATTGCTCGCTCCACTATGGAGTCTGAATTTATCGCCCTTGAGTTAGCAGGTCAAGTGGCAGAATGGTTGAGGAACCTGCTGGCGGATGTACCTTTGTGGGGTAGATCAAATGTTCTCGTCTCTCTACATTGTGATTCTCAGGCAGCTATCGGAATTTCCAAGAACAGTGTCTATAATGGTAAGAGAAGGCATATTCGCATAAGACACAGTGCGGTTAAACAATTGTTGAGAAATGGTGTTATTTCATTGGATTATGTGAAATCCGAAAGAAATTTGGCTGACCCTCTTACTAAAGGTCTAACAAGGAAAAAAGTTTTGGATTCCTCGAGAGGGATGGGCTTAAGCCCTGTGTTCGAGGAGAAGTGTGGTGGACACCTTATTTTGAGGTCAAACGAAGCCACATTGATCCTTGAGACGTTTTCCATCCTCATGAATTGTACTTTCTCGAGCCATTGCCTCTTGTATGAAGCTATAGCTCACTTTTGAGTGGTCCTAATGAGACAGACTTGATGGCTTCATTGATTTTGTGAGGCTGAGCATACATATGCTCTTAATGGATCCATAGTCTTGTTTGGTGGTGCTATAGAGACGCACTTGATGGATCTACCTGCATGAGTGTGGGGGTTTGGCCGCCTCCTATGG
This sequence comes from Morus indica, assembly GCA_029231665.1. NCBI lineage: Eukaryota > Viridiplantae > Streptophyta > Magnoliopsida > Rosales > Moraceae > Morus > Morus indica. The sequence continues at coordinate 2,729,659 of JACAGA010000012.1, forward strand.
AAGACTTGGGGCTGTCTTTCTAGAGCACTCATGAGTCCCAAGGTATGCGCATGGCCTTGTAACAGCGCTGTTATTTGTATCGCAGGGATCTTTTAAGTCTAAGGGTTTGATGCGAGCTATGGGAGTCTCAAACAAGGTACATTAAGTTCAAGAGTACTTCACTTTATGGATTTGTTTGTTGCCTCACTTCACTATGTGTCAATTCAATCGGAAGATATTGATGCTTAAGTAAACGAGCCTGTCTGTGCCCAATTAGATGGTTCCTGAATAGTATCTCAACGGAATTGCTATAATTTATTATTTATTTCATTGGTTAAAGTTTCTTACAACCCCAGAAAACGATACGCAAATCCCGAGTTTTCCGAATATCTCTAATAAATGGTCTATAATGCTTGAAAATCGAACGACTGCACTTAATTGCATAAGTATGAATTATACAAGTTTTGACATACTCAATATGGTTCTTCATTGAAAATAAATGATATTCAAACAGCAGTAGCAGAAGGATTACCTGAAAACAACAACATCACCATGCGAAAACTTGTAGTCCCTACGACAATATTTATCCACAAAAACATAGTCATCTGCAATTCATAATCGGAGCTCGGGTTCAACAAATTACACTATGAAAAAATCCATAATCAGGCAGAAACAACATTGAGTTTGAAAATTCCGCAAACATTTACAAGTTTCCATACCCATCAAAGAACTGGTACTGGGATTGAACGTGGGAGACATAGAGGCACCTCTAACTGCAGCAACACTTCCATATCTATCTGAAACGGTGAGCCCTATAAGCCCAAATGTGAACGCCTTCTTCGAACAATTCCACAAACTATTCTTTGTTCCCATCTTTAGGTTTCCTCAAAACATAACCATCTGGACAAATTGGCATTCATTTTCACTAAATAAGCTTCCATTAATTGAAAAAAAAAATCACCAAAATTTAAACTTAGCAATTAGGAAAGTAAGTAAAGAAGCAGAAGCTCTAGAAACAATAAGAATCCATGAAAGACGTTAGCTAAACCTCGTCAGGTATCCATGAGACAAATAATCAAACACATTATAAGCGCAAAAGTTGAGAGATAAATGAGGAAAGAAAATCTTACTTGTATGAGATTGAATCCAAAATTTAATTTTTCTGGATTGAAAGCTGGCTCTTCGTGCTTTACTACAGAGAAAGAAGCGGAGAATTCCTACAATGTCAATGGCGTCAGCTTTTGGACCACTAGAAGTAGCAATGACTAAATACAGAGAGGGAAAGACAAGTTCTCGGCTATAATCTGGAGTTGGGCTTTTCGAGTGGCTCTTATTGGCCCAAGAAAATTTTCATATGGAGCCTCATTTTTTTCTATCTCTTATTTATATATTTTTTATTTTTTAAGCTAAAATAAATTAAGAGATAGAATTTAAAAAAATATATATTTTTAATAAGTCAAGTACTTAAAATTATGTAATTTTCTCTTAAAAAATTAGTAAACTCACCATTAAATGTATTGTTTTAATATTTTTATTTTTTATTCTTAATTAATACCATTTTCACTCATTTAATTTTTCTGAGTCAAGAATATTAATTAATGTAAGAGATAACAATCTAAAACTCATATATTCTAAAGGGTATTTATCTCTTTTTCCCTTTAAGAATAAGAAGAAAGAGAGAAAAAGAAAAGAATGGAAAATTATTAAACTTACCCTTAAAGAGTGTATACGCGTCTTTATTTTTATATCTTATTTTTAATTAAAAATTATTTAATTAAAAGATATTAATTAAAAATAAAGATAAAAATTTAAGTTGCACTCTAAAAACGTATTTGTTTTCTCCATGCCCAAATTTTGTTGGAGGTCATGTCTCTCAACAGATTTAGTCCAATGTCACTTTTATTGACCTACTAGTTGTGTAACGTGCAGCTGTGTTAGAAACATTTAAAAAATTTATTGTTTGTCGAATAATAAAAAATTCATTTATAAATAATTTAAAGAATTTTGAATTTATAGATAATAATTGACAAAAAAAAAAAATTACAGACACATTTGAAACAAATTATTTTAACCACTTAAAAACAAAATATGAACACATGTGAAAAAATTATTCTCATAAATAAAATAAATGAGAAACAATATATTTAAAAAACACATAAAATTAAAATATAAAAGAATTCATAAAAAAATAAAGATAAAAAAATAAAAATAAAATAAATAAGTGAGGAGACTGCTACATAAAGAAAGCTTTCGCTTTTTTATGTATTGTATTGTTAGATATTTCTTGAGATTTCCCGTAAAAAAAAAAAAAATGAGCGGGGTGAGATTTTACGATTGTCAATAAATATCTTAGCCAGTGCTTAAGAATTATTGGAAAATAAAATACTGCAGTGGAAGAAGTTGAGGGAGATGGACATTGGAGAAGGTTGAGGGGGTTTTTTTCTTTATATATATATATATATATATATATATATATATATATATGTAAAGTATAGTAGCGTTTATGTTCAAAAGGAACAGAAATAGGCGGCATTTTCCTATTGAGAGCTCTCATAAAGAAGTGCGTTCCCTTCTCAAAATGAATGGAAAAAAAAGACGTTTGTTTCCTAATTGATTTCTCTATTGTTTAAGAGTTCATTTGTTTTGTGCGTTTAAATACATGATTTTAATTATGTTATAGTGTTTTTTTATAAAAATTTTGATTTTTAAATATTAAAATTAAGAATCACTAATTTAAACGCATGAATTAAACGGGTCTTAAATTATTAACAAGAAAGAATAAATAAAATTCAAGTATAACATTGATTTTCATTATAAAAAAAAATAGAGATAACATTAATGTTATTCTCTTGTCTCATTCATCATATTAGATTTTTTTTTTTTTTTTCAGTCTAGGGCAACAACTGCACTATGCCAACTATGTTGAATATTTATTGTCTGGTGACGATCACATTTCACAGTTTGACTAGGCTCATTGTATGATCATGCTAGTCTACAGCCTAATGCAATCTGCTCCTTCCCTACGACTCCTCAGGTTTAACAATATTGTTCTTCTTTTGTCCCCTTTAGTATTTCATGGTGTGTCATCATCAAAAAAATAAAAAATAAAAAGTATATTTCATCGAGATTTAGAGGAAGTTTATTTTCCGTATTCATTTCTGATTTTGAATCATAATTCATGATTTTTTACAGTATATTTTTCTCACAAAAAATACACATAAAATTAGAATAATTCTGAATCACAATTCTAAATCTATGAACCAAACGTCCACTTAATTTTCACTCCTCATGTCTCTATTATTGCCCCTTGAAACCAAATTCTATTGTGTTTTAATGAAATCCTTGAATGAAAGTTCACATAATCAAGTTTATATATATATATATATATATATTATAATTATATAAAAGTTAAGGTTGTGCATTGTTTTGCTAAATATGTCATATTCTCCTAAATTGTAGTATCAAATTTGGTGTAGGACTTTTGTAATTAGACCTTATATTTTTCTCCTGACTTAAGTCCAATTTCAAAGTGGCCAAGAGAGGCTTCAAGTACCCACCACCTCTGTCCCATAATCCCATTAACAAGTAGGCAAGCTCACATGTACTTGTCCCATAGTCGATAGTTCTCCTTTCATCATCTTTACAAGACAAATAGAGATAGTAATTCAGCTAAATATTGTTTACATTCTTAAAAAAAAAAGGGTTACAAGGATTCGCAATAGTAGCTCAAGACTCAAGAGGAGGTGAATGTATCGATAATGGTAGTGTGGAGAGGGTCACTCAAGTGGGTGGCCCAGTTGTTGAGTGGGCCTTTTCCAGTGGCGGCGGCCTGGACGGCAAAGCCCAAGAAGGCAACCATGGCCAGACGGGCGTGCTTGATCTCAGCCAGTTGAAGGATGGCCTTCTTCTCTGGGTCAGCGGCTAGGCCCAATGGGTCAAAGAACTTGCCACCAGGGTAAAGCCTCTTCTCAGGGTCAAGCTCAGCGTTCCTCTGGAATTCAATGTATCCAATCACTAGAACCTCAATCCAAATGAGTGTGGTGATGGAGAATGGAAGTGGTTGTCCGAGGTATGATGATCCTTCCACTAGCTCCACCTATATAATATATTCATTAAAGAAAAGGGGTAAATCTCATTTTAGTTTTTATTAATTAAAAGAAAAAATATTTTACTTTTTTTTTGTTTTTAATTTTTTATTGGTTGGGCCCCACAACATAATGCGACCTTCTCAACCGTGGGTTAAATGTAAGATCCACGTCAAGTTAATTTTCTTGACTCAATCAATCGAAAAAATCTAATACTATCATGTGATGTGACGCACTTTCTAACAAAAATCTAGGCCCTATAGTTAGCTGATGAACATCAACAACAACGTCAAATTATGTAAACAATTTATAACATATAGGAAAAATTTTTGTACATTTAACTGGTAAAAAATAAGTTTTTTTTTTTTTTTTTTTACAGTAATTCTTGATCAATATAAGATAATTTTAAAACAAATCTTTCATAAAGGACCAAAAAAAAAAAAATCAAGTTTTAGATTCTGATCAAATTCTGGATAGTACTGTTGCTGATCTGATCTTTTGTGTAGGTGACTAGAGATGCATTACCAATAACACTAACCAAATTAACACTGATAATTATCATGTAAATCCACAATTTATACATATTATTTATAAAAAAAAAAACAATTATATATACGTGTAATTTAGTAAGCTTTGATATAGATTATATAGTGTCCGTTCGTACGTACCTTGCCGGCGTCTTGCCAGGTGACACCAGTGAGCCACTCGACGGTGAGAGCACCGAGAGTGGCGAGCATGGCCCACCTCCCGTGAATGAGTTCGCACTCTCTGAACCTCTGCAGCCCAAACACCTCGCTGTACGGCTGGAACGGCGTTGACTTCACGTCCGAAAACTCCGTCCTCGTACCGATGATAATTCCCGCCTCGTTCTTCGCCAGGTTCTGGTCCAGCGAGTCCAGCTCGAACTGCAAGTACTCCGCCGGCTTTCCGAGCCCAAATGGGTCGAACCCGTAGTCGCCAACCAGGCTCCCGTCCAGCCACTCTGGGGCCGTGGCTCCCGGGTACCACAGTGGCCGGTCCGGGCTGGGCTTCACCGACTTCTTAGCTGGGCTCTTCTTCTTCCCGAACCCGAACCGGGCCTGGACTCGGCCAGCGTTTGAGTAGCACGCCTCGTGGAGGCGCGTTCCGATGAAGGAGGATGTAGCTGCGGCGGCTGTGGTCGCGGCCATTTTTTTTCTGTTTTTTTGCTAACGTGCGCCGGGTGCGTTGAGAGAGGAAGGTGGGTTTGGGATTTGGAGAATGGGTTGTTCGCAAGAGTGAAGACTTTATTTTTGCAGAGGGAGATTGATGAATCTAGGCTTTGGTGGGATTATCCACGGTGACGATTCTTTGGCCGTTGGATTCATGAGCGTATCCATCTGACGGCTCTGACGGACTAGGCCTTATCTTTGCCTTATCTGATAGTGGCTTTTGTAGGGAGTTGGGGATGGCCCACGTAAACAGAAGTGGCTGAGGTTGCATGTTGCAAATGAAAATCTATCGGTTCTAAGGATGTTAGTATCACCCATTGTTGGTTAGGATTTTGTATGTTTTCTTCTCATTATTTTTCTACATCGGAAAAATAATTTGCAACTATAGAGGTTTTATTTAATTTGCAACTACAGATTTGTTATATATATATATATATATATAGAGTTTTATTTTCCATATTTACTGTATTTTATTATGCTTATTTGTATTGAAAAGATAAAAGAGATATTTTTTATTTCAAAATATAGACGTTACTCAAATTAACGGTTACTGAGGCTCCGTTGACTTCACCGATTTGAGTTTAAAATTTAAGTTTTATTACAATAAAAAATTTTCATAAATAGTCACATCTAATTTTGTTACTACAGTAAAAAACTCTCACATAAAATCACATTTCAATTCGAATTATAAACTCAAATCAGTAAAGTGAACATGCCTAACACTATTTTCATATTATCTAAATACGAGATACATCTATTATAATTGTAAAAGGTGTAATATTTTTAATTACTTTTTACTTATATTCCACCTCTTTTTAGCGTTTTACATTTAGTTAGGGTCATATATTGGTCGTATGACCATCTCCTTCTACCGTTTTACCTTTACTTGAAAGGGTCGTATATTAGTTACATGATCACTTTTCATATAAAATACAATGAACTTAAATGTGCAACGTTCATTATAATTGAGGATCGCATAATGCGTAAGAACATCTTTAATGTAATGTTATAATTAATGCATCAATTATAAATTTAGTATTTAAGTGTAAAAAAATACTTTCTAATGCAATACTATTTATTATGTTAAATTTTTCATATGTTATACTTTGTGGTAAATTTTTCACCAAATATAACACATAAAAAATTTAGTATTTAATTGCTATTAGTTAAAATTCGTGTAATCATTGCATTTTTTGTATTTTCTAATTATTTAAAATAAAAATTTAATTTTATAACTTTCAAAGCTTAATAATTATAAAAAATAAATAAATTTAACATTTTAAATAATATTATGCATTAAAACAAATAATAAAAATAACATACTATATCATCATTTTTTAAGCTAAATATCCCATGGCCATTAGCATTTGTATTAAATATAGAGCCAAATTAGGATAACTGCTAATACTCAGAGACAACCGGAAATTAATCATTATTTAATTATATTTTACATGAAAAGGAATAATTTACATCATTGACAAGATATTTTTTTGGGATCATTGAGATTTTTTTAATAAAGATACAAAGAATGATTTTAGCTATCCACATTTATTAACCAAAAGTAAGGACAAAATAATTTTAGATTTTGATAGTAATCGTCTTGATATAGGTAGACATGTTAAGACCACGTTGCGTCAATTTATTGCTTATTGTTTTAATGTATGTTATTGAAGTTTTTATTTTATTTTATTTGAAGTGAGGTGGTTTGAAATCCACATCTTGATTTGCATGTATAGTTATAGTTAAGTTATGTCTACAACTAAAATTTAATGGGGTACCCTTTTATATGAAAAGAATTTTTACGGTAGATGTTAAGAACAAAATATGTTTTAGAAAACAATTTTATTCAATGGATATAATTTTAATTCTGAGTTATTAGCAAACTTTTATTTATAAATTTGTGTTCTTTAATTTACTCAGTACGGATTTCGATATATTAAATCATATTCTCCATTTTAATTGTGCAAAAACGTTTCCTGAACCTAGCCACAATTCACATCCAAGTTCATGGAAAAAACTGATTCAATAACCAGCCTTTATCATCACAATTAATCTCAGAATTAAGCACCCCATTAAGCCTTTATTAATCTCCATTAAGCACAACATTTGCTAAGGCCAAACGGTAAGCTCGCACGGAACGGGATTTCCGGTCCGGCATTCGTGTCGGAACGGGATTTCCGGTCCGGCATTCGTGTCCGCAGGTCGCGGGCGCACACATTAGGCCCTTAACCTGCCGGGTCCGTGATTTGCACTCCCCCCCTGCGCGTGAGAGAGCCTCTCTGGTATACTTGCTTACCAAGGCTTCAAAGTGCAATCACTTATAAACATCACATTGGCTTCACTCCTATCCAATGTGGGACTTTTACAACTTTCTTTCTACATATGTCATTCCAAGTACCATACTTAGACCATCAATTTCTCATTCACCCAAAAACCATTTTGAGTGTATGAATACTTGATTTCGATCTCCTCGCGACGGAGAATGCAAATCCAACGAGACCCGTCTCAAAAACCTATTAGGCCCTATCCGAATATGGGCCTCAAAATGGGCCTTTAAAATGGCTTAATAAGTCATTTTTCCAACAAATTTATTCATAAATTAATTTAATTAATTTATTTGTGCATAAATTAAAGTAATCTATAGAGTATCTAAAAGATTTATTAAAATTTTTGTTATACATGATCCGCTAGATAGACACTTTAGCATAGCAAATCATTTTAAAAACCAGCAGAAAGTTCAAAGAATAATATGCCAAAATTAAAGTTTAAGAACTAAAATATCACTGTGTTCAATAGATGATCATGTATGCTTCACGTGATCAGGATCATAAAAAATAAAAATAAAAACTGATATCAAATTCAAAAAGTTAAGGAGGTGTTTGTAACAGGAAAAAAAAACCCCTAAAATCTACGTAATGATATCATTATTTTCACCCGAAGATATATATACATATACATATATATATATATATGGAGAGAGAGAGAGAGAGAGAGAGAGAGAGACATATGCTACGGTCCTTTCGACAGACTGGTTCGTGGCGCAAGAGAGGTGAGGAACAACTGTTACTATGCCAACTTGCGAGGGAGAATTAAGGGCACAAATAATTAACAACTAAGCGATACCGACTATCACCGGTGGCTTGGACATTGTTTAAGTGACAATGATGTAATTAAGGTGGTATAATTGTACCCAAAGAGACATTTTATGGGCAAAAAATGATTTTAAAAATCTCAAAAAATGGTTGATTTCTTGTGACTGAACGACAAAATAACATTAGGGGCTTACAAGGAAACATTTTGGCATCTACAAAGTAATGCATCAATGAACAGTGTTACATATCGTGTTTTTTTAGTTATGACAAATTACACGTTTAACCCTCAAATTGTAGGTATCGTCACAAAATGTCCCCCAAACTTAATTTTGTAATATATGTTCACTACGAATTTGTGAACTTTACAAATTCTCTCTTTTTGTTAAGTTTTCAGTCTAAAATAACACATGACGTGCTTTTACAGAAGGAGTTTGAGTATTGAATGTGCAATTACAAAGGTGCCATTGAGAATTTTATTTTAAACATCTATTATACCACAAAAACATTCAAAGTAATTCTTAAACTTATCTCAAGTTAGAATATCATATATAATATTTTACAAATAACAACAACTACATTGTTATAATTGTTATAGTAGTATAAAACATGAAAATCATTATCATAATAATTATTATAATTTTTTATTTTTAAAATATTTCAAAGAGTAAATTGTGTTATTGCATTCTAAATTATTCATTTTTTTCGCAATAAATCCTAAACTTTTAATTATGCCAAGTTACATTTTGAACTTAAAATCAGTAGCAATTAATGTCTAATATCTAAGAAACATTATCATATTAACGATTAAAGACACAAGATTTACATATGAAAGTCAAATATTATCAATTTTTTTTTTATATATTGTCATTTACAAATCTCGTGTTTTAAATTATCAATTTGATAATGCCATAAATTATTAAACTTTAATTTGCAATTAGTTTTAAAATTCAGGATGCATTTCCTCAAATTTAAAAGTTTAGAGTTCATTGTATATAAAAAAAAAAAAACAAATAGTTAAGAGCGTGTATAGTGCAATTTACTCTATTTTAAAAGAATTACTCAAATTCTTTTGTCCATAAAACTCAAAAAAAGACAACTCAAGTTTCAATTTTATTCAAGTTCACGTTCTTTTAAGTTTTAACTTTATTCAATTTTACTCAGCTTTATTTAAGTTCTAACTCAAATTCAACTCAAAAACTACACTCAAATTACACTCTAAAAGAACAACCCTTATATATTTTAAATTTATGAGTAAATTATTTTTTTTTTGATGTAGTAAATTATTTTTAGTGTTACCATAAAAACAAAAGAAAAAGAAAAAGAATAAAAAATTATAGGATTTATTCTTAAAAGTATATGAGTCTATATTTTTATTCATTATTCTTAATTAATATATTTTTATTAATATAGTTATTTAATTAAAAAGATTACTAATCTCTTTTTTAAAATAAAAAATTCTTAATTAATAATAAAGAGAAAAATTTTGTCTCAATATATATTTGAGAGAAAGAAGAAAATAGGCAAAGACTTGAGATGAATTAAAAATTAATAAGTCAATAGTTTACATAAGTTAATAAATAGGTTAAATTACTATTTTCGTCCATAATTTGTCTGGTTATGAACTATAACTTGACAAGTTATTGTCTATAATTTACGGTTTTTGTCTATAATTTGTCTGATTATGAATTATAACTTAACAAATTTATTCATAACTTATCTGGTTATAAACTATAACTTAATAAGTCACGACCTATTAATTTTTATAACTAAAAATTAACCTATATATTTTTTAAAATTTTTCACATTAATATATTTTTTACTATTTTCTTATATTTTTAAAGAGGTATTTGTCTAGTTTTCGCAATGGAAAACAACGCATATGAAGTGGGCTACATGTTCATCTTGACAATAATAAAGCCCGAAATAAATCATCGTCAGGCATAGAGCCCGAATTACATCCCTGTTCAAAACTGGCACCGGGCAGTAGCAGAGTCGCAGTCAAACTAAAACACACTTATCAGTTCTGGGCTCCGAATAACCTGCCACGTGTCGGCTCGTGCGGCGGGCCACAAATATCTGCCTTGTCTTTGCCTATATGGGATAATAACTTGGCCGTATTGATTTATTATCATTTATCATCAACACTAATAACTCACTATAATGATATATTAGTCCTCTTCGATATAATTCAAAAAATGGAAAATAAAATATTGACCTTTATTTGCGGAACCTCGGAAACCGGGTATAGCAGGTAAAAGCACGCTCTACACCGACTCTGGGGCCCAGGTGGCGGCGACAGTCTGCTCTTAGTTTTACCGGCTGGTCCGGTTGCCCTTTGTCAACTCCATTTCTCTCTCTCTCTCTCGCGGTCGTACTCTCTCCTTTTTCTCTGTTGATCTTTTGTTTTGATATTCCATCGCTTTTGATTCTTCCCTTCTCTTCTCTTCTCTTCTCTTTAAAGTTTCTCTGCGAATCACTGTTTGCTTTCTTTTGTTCTCAGGTAAAGCTCTTCTATTGATCCTTCATGGTCTATTTTATTTTTTCTTTTCATTCAAGCTCTGTTTGGTTGCTGAGAAAATCGAGGAAACCAAAAGAAAGTTTACTTTTTTGGTTCTCTCCTTTGGCTTTTTTTTTTTTTTTTTTTCCCGTCATTTTTTTGCTATGTTTATTTAGTCCGTATATATAATACCGGTACCATGGAACCTTGATTAAGTATGAACTTTATTTTTATTTTTTATTTTTTTGCTTGACTACTAAACATCAAGTTGTATATTATTGCAATTGAAACTCCTAGGTTTTCAAGATTTGTTTCTTCGGCAATTTTCCTACGTAACATGATGAGTAATTAAATTAATTCTTTGTTGAGATTAAGATATATATCATTAAACTCTAGCCGAATAAGTTTGATTAGGAGATGCTTAAACGCTTGAAAAGTGGTTTGAGTTAATTATACATTTCTTGGTGCTTATGATTCTTGGTGGTTCGCATTCGTTTGCCTTTTTTTTTTTTTTTTTTTTTTTCTATTTCCTTTTTGGATTTTGTCCTTTGAGATTTTAGTTGTTAATATATTTGCATGTGGTTATATCCATATTCTTACGAAATTTCTTTATGTATGGCCTTTTCTTTTCCTTTTCCTTTTTTCTTTTTGGATTTTTGTCCTTTGAGATTTTAGTTGTTAATATATTTGCATGTGGTTATATCCATATTCTTACGAAATTTCTTTATGTATGGCTTTTTCTTTTCTTTCTTTTTTTTTTTTTTTTGGGATTTTTGTCCTTTGAGATTTTAGTTGTTAATATATTTGCATGTGGTTGTATCCATTTTCTTACCGACTTTTCTTATGCATGGCTATCAACTCAGCCTTATGTTCTAAGAGGTCAAAAAAGTCGTTTATGGGCTGTCTATGTTTGCGTTGACTTTTGTGACTGGGAAGTCTGCCCTGGCTTGTTGAACTAGTGTAGTCTCTGTCTCTGTCTGTTCTTTCTTTCCTTTTTTTATTTTTATCTTTTTGTGTGGGGGTTATGGTATCTTCTTAAGCTCCGGTAGTGCATCTTTCTAAACGCTAGATTTAGCCAAAATCACATTAAAATTAAAACAAATATGCAAAGCTCACAGAATTTTATACTTGAAAAGAAAGGTCTGTTGGTAGGGTTTCTTATCCATTCATAGGATTCTGCTAAGAAGGAAGTAATGTTTCAGTTAGAGGTATTAATATTTCAATGACAGATTAAAATCTGATGATGAACAGACCCAAATATAATTTAGAATGAAGGCAGCCAAGGGTAAGGGGGCAGCAAGGAGCTCAAGGGAAGTTTTGAAAGTTGTGGAGGACAGGTCAGTAGTTCATTTGATTTATAGTTATTTTGCTCCTTACAGTTCTTCTATTTCTTAGTTTTTACATAACTGTGCAAGAGATAAAGAGTTTATTGTTTATAGCTATCTGTTTAAGGGTATTGGTTTGATGGCCATTGTTGAGATGATTGGTTCTTCCATATCTGATGTTATATGCTGAATGGTGTATACAGAGGTTACAGGAATATTGTTGTGACGGATCATGTATATCTCTAATTCTTTTCAGAAAGGTTGGGAAGCGAAAGGCTGCTACCCAGGCTGACAAGAGTAGCAAGAGGAAGGCCAAGAAGGAAAAAATGGCTAAGAAAGACCCCAACAAACCGAAGAGGCCGCCTAGTGCTTTCTTTGTTTTCCTGTTTGTGTCTCTCTCTGTATTATTTTGTTTCTTTGAGATTTATGGTTGTCACAATTTGAAGTTACCATTGTTTAATGTGACAGTGAGGAGTTCAGGAAAGAGTTTAAGAAAGAAAACCCGCATGTGAAGGCTGTATCGGCTGTAAGTATACTCCTACTTTTGCCTCTTTGCGAAAAGGAAATCACTTTGGAACATTCAATTTACTAATCTCTCATACTCTCTGCCTTTGAAGGTTGGAAAAGCTGGAGGAGATAAATGGAAATCTCTGTCCAGTGCTGTAAGTATTCTGTATGCTGTTGTTTTCATGTGTGTTGAGGGTCATTTTTCAGTACAAAATCATTTTTGGTTTTTTGTTTTTGGTCTTCAATTTAACCATTTTGGTTACAAAGGCACTGTAATCCCCTTGCTTTATGGAGCCATTTCTTTTGGTAACTGTGCTCAATTTTAGGGTCGTTTTCTCATATTATTACTTTCTTACTGGCGTATATTATGTTAATGGGACAATGGATATTTAGCTAAGACAGGATCTAGTATGAATAATTTCTCGTATATTACCAACTTTCTTTTCTCTACTTTTTATGAAAGGAAAAAGCTCCATATGAAGCCAAGGCTGCAAAAAGGAAGGCCGAGTATGAAAAGCAAATAAAGGCGTACAACAAGAAACTGGTGCGTCTGGTTTGTCAATTCTTATTAGAGGATTCATCTTAGTTTGGATTGCCATTGTTGAAATTATTCTTATGTTTAACGTTTCTTATTGATGACAGGAGAGCACAGCGGATGATGGCGATGAAGAGTCTGACAGGTCAAAATCCGAAGTTAATGATGAAGATGACGAGGCTAGTGGGGAGGTATCCATGTATTCAATTGTCAAAGGGATTAGTTAGGGTGTTTTACATGATGCTGAGAGTTGATAAAACAAATAATACATCAAAGGGGTTAACATGAATTTATTTGAATGTTCCTTTACATTTGTTTTTTCAAATAGTTTCGAGTATTTGTTCTCTATTTTCTTGAATCACACCCATGGTTTGAGTGAATATTTTCTCCTTCCATATTAGGAAGGACATCCGGAGGAGGATGAGGAGGAGGAGGAGGAGGAGGAAGATGAGGACGATGAGGACTGAAATTGCATGGATTTTGGACTTGGGCACAGCAGTTGATATTTCAGGGACAATATCATATATTTTGTATGTGCATACCTTAGCCTTTGGCTGCCTATGGTACTTTTAAAAAGGAACATTTGCATTGTACTGCCACGATTTTATTATATGACTACAGTGTGTGTATAAACAAAGGCAGCTTTCCTCGTTAGTGTTTTATATAATGGTAAATTGTCTCATCCGCAATGGGATATCCAATCGTCTGTTCATACATTCTCAAAACTTTTATTTTTGTGCTTATCAGACATGAAATATTTAGCTTTGAACGGCAGTAGCAACAGTAAAGGAAGTAGGGACTTTTTGGTTAAGTAACAGATCATGGAATGTCAGTAGAGAGAGAGTGAGAGAGAGAGAGAGTGAGAGAGAGAGAGAGAGAGTGTGTGTGTGTGTGTGTGTGTTTTTCTCGTGGCTTACATACCACAGTTGTAGTTGTTGTTTGGTATAAAAGTTGCATTTTAGCCCCTCAATTTTTATAAAATTATAATTATTAAGATTACAAATAGATCCCTAATGTTTGATTGTTTTCACATTGTCATCTAGTTAAAAGTTATCCTATGCTTTAGCAGAGGATATCAGGAATTTGAGCATGGGCTAGACAAAAGTTTATCCAATCAATTCTTTTAAAAATATACACAAAATATTGTATTAAAATTTAATCATATATAATTCTCCTTAATCTTTTTGTTTATCCAATCCGTTCTTTTAAAAATATACACAAAACATTGTATTAAAATGTAATCATATATAATTCTCCTTAATCTTGCGCACCAAACGGGTCTTGATCACGAAAAATTAACTTGTTTATGGCCAAATTAATCTGATTAGTACAAAGTGATACAACAATTAATTCAATATTAGTTAATACTAGTTAACTATGTGAAGTCTCTAAACTTTCTATGTAGCAGCACATAGAACTAACAACAACACAATATAGTATATGACTATATGTCCAACTACGTAACTTTATAAACAGGTCATTGTGTTATTACCGTGGCGTTTTGACATAAAAGTGTCACATTTGACTTATACGTATTAATGTGGGTGATGAGTTTTATTAATCTCTACCCCACCCCGGCCTCCATGCTCCTTTTTTTAGGTGTAGACCGGAAAATCAACATCAAAAGTAGACGGTTACTAGACTCCCTACCACAGAATTTCACACTAAATTCACTATATTTTCAAGTCGTGCGGAAATTTCTCGCCTACTTTCAAACAGCTAATTATCCCTAACCTTAATCAATTTACAATTTTGTCCTTCTTTATATGCGCACATGGCACTCACGTCAGTGTTTTCCCTCTAAAATGGTACAGAATTGAGAAGCAGGAAGGATTATGGCCCGTTCACTTCGCTGATTTGAGTTTATAATTCGACTTGAGATGTAATTTTATGTGAGAGCTTTTTACTGTAGTAAAAACGTTAGATGTTAACTGTTTCTGAGAATTTTTTACTGTAACAAAACTCAAATTCTAAACTTGAATCGGTGAAGTGAACGGGACAGTAATATCTCGGTAGATGAGTAAGTAACAAATAACAGAGCTTTTTTGCTCAAAAAAAAAAAAGAACAAATAACAGGGCATTTAAAAGTTCTAAGGAAAATTGAGAACTACGGTCAAAGTTTGGAAAGTTTTTTGAAACTAACCCCCCCGCCACCCCCCAAATAAAAATGAATGTTGATAAAAAAGAATCTTCCTTTTTTTGTTTTTATTGGTACCCTAGACTAGATTGGTAGGAAAGAGTTGAAAATACCAAGCAAACAAAAACAAAAAACAAGAGTAGACTTGTTAACCTGATCTGATATCAGAGTCTAGCCTTTTATTTTTCCTCCCTAAATAAGCGTAGTAAATTTTATCTTCTTTTTTTTTTTTTTTTTTTTTTTTTTTAAGACTAGATTGGTAAGAAAGAACTGAAAATTTGGTGATTGTTATCCTTGTTTCCGTCCAAGCAAACAAAAACAAAAAACAAGAGTAGACTTGTTAATCTGATATGATATCAGAGTCCAGCCCTTTTTTTTCTCCCCCAATAAGCATGGTAAATTTTATAGTTTTGCCGGAGTATGCATATTTTTAAAGGCAATACTTGTATGCAGTGACGAAGTCAGAAATTTTAGTGAGAGGGAGCTAAAAATTACATTAAGAATTTAAAGGGTATAAAATTATAGTTTTAATTTTTTAGAGGGGGCTTTGTTTAAATTTTTAAAAGATATTCTTATGTAAATATAAGAAAAAAAAAAAAAAGAAAAGAAAAGAAAACTTGGCTACGTCCCTTGCATGTATGCCTCCCTAGCTGGCATATTGTCTAGACAAACATCTCATGGAAAATCTACTTTTACGACAACGAGGCAAGCCATACGTAAAAAAACTACGCAACACAAGATGAAAAAATAGATGCTTTCCAGTAACACAAATCCCAGATGAGAAAATATATCATCTGATGTGTAACAATAGGACGAGGCCCAGTAACGAACAGATATTTACATCTTTGAATGTTTAACTTGTAAGGTTGGGGAATTTTATATACAAAGAACCACATATTACTTGCAAATTTTGTTTCATTGGGAATGAGAACACAAATCTTGGTAGTATGTTGTGTGTTGATGAAGCCTCTCATCGAAGAGGATCATATGAAACAAACGCTGGATCAGGAACAATGCGAGGCAATTTATCAATGTACATGAGGAGTCTCTTCAAGTTCTCCCTGGAGATTGCAGACAAATCGACAATCTCAGTGCTACTTGTGTAGATCCAAAGGTCACATGAATTCACTCTTTTGAGGCAGTCCCGACAGAAGGGGCACGATTGAGAGCGAGCTCGCCTATAGATGAACGTTACGCAATTCTAAGCTAAATTAATATATATTTGAGGAATGGGAAAAAAAAAAAAAAAGAACAAATACCAATTACATTTATCAAAAAGGGCAGTCTTTGATATTGAGCATTAGACTGAAAATGAAATTTCCAAAATGATAACACACTCCTGGAGTATGCATTTCATGAAAATGGCAAAGAAAATCATCTCATCTTGTGTTTTACAGCAAAAAGTTAGGGGAAATATGAAAGACGAAGCAAAAAGATCATTAATAGTTCATATACAATTTGCATTTTCGTAAAAGTAAATAATAATAATAATAATAATAATAATAAAGAACACACACACACACACACACACACACACACTAACAAAACTCTGTTCTGTTCTTTCATTTATTTATTTTACTTTTCTTTTTGCTCCGTTTATTTGTTTTCCCTTTTGCTCGGTCAATGATCTAAACCCCTATACTGAATATACTAGCCACTGACTGAAAAAATAACAATGGAGGTTTCAAAAGAAGCAAACATACAATTTACGTACCAATCTCTGTAGCACTTCATACACATTGAATGATTGCAACTGGGAAAGACGACCTTGCTGTTCATCTCCATGCAAATACCACATTCTTCTTCTCTCTCTAAATCAATTTCCGAGACCTTTCCCTTATCAGATGATTCATCTCTTTTACTATATTTTGAGGCACAAATTTCTTTCTGTTTCCTGTCTTCTACTTCTGTTATTCCTCTTTGAAGTTGCAATAAGGAGGGAAATATGACACCTGTTCTTGAAGGGACAAAACGTTAAAAATAGGATTTCTAAAACTGTTGGCATACTTCTCAGCCAGAAAGAAAAAAAAGGCATGAACAAAATTCATCAAAATTATCCGAGCAGAGAAGGAGAACACTTATGACATGTTGGAAACTCGTTCTAAAATGATTTTGGTTTTTGTATAAAAATGAAAATGAAAACGTTTTCAATCTCAGACAAAAATTATTTTTGAAAATGCGTTTGGTAGTTTTATCTAGAAATTATTTTCAGTATAAAAAGTCTCTCTCTCTGTGCTCAAGAGAGGAGAAAACGAAAACAAAAAATGAAAAATGACTAAAAATCGTTTTTCATCTCTTTCATTTTACACTAAACTAAAAAATCGTTTTTATTTTTGCTTTTTGTCTTTATTGCGCAAAACGCCGTTTTGAAAACGTTTTCATTTTTTTTCTCAAAAAACTTGAAAAATAAAAACGTGATCAATTCTAAACACGGCCTTAGTTTTCCTCGTGTTTACTTACTGTAGAACTCTTTCAGACTAGCTTTCCTTTCATGAATAGACATTGTGGTCTTCCCATTCTCATATGCCTGTAATAAGTCTAGTATTATCAGCCTGATGACAAGATAAACGAAGCAATTGTCCTAACCGAACAGAAATTAGATAGAGGGACTTGTTCTGATAGAACATACACAAACAAGCAAACACATATGGTACGGAAGAAAATGAAATTCACCTTATAGATGAAAATCCTAAGCAAACCCAAGGCAGCAGCAAGGTGACAATCAGTCCACTGAACAAGAAAGAGAAAAAATTGAGCAGCTGGGCTGTACGATAACCTCATTTGAAGGCAGCCGCCATCGTATTCCCTGGGATAATCAGAAGCCCTGAATTGCAATATACAGTATCATTTTAGAAACACCAACATGAATCATGAAAGGCACAATTCAGTTCTTACAAATGCAAACTCTGCAGAGCTTCCCCATAAGGCTACTTGGCAACACTCTGACACACACACACACACACACACACACACATTGTTTTTAAAAGTGAAAAGAATGGTGGAGATTCTGTAAAGCAACATCTTGGGAAGATCTTCACCCTTCCTTCTCTTTTAAGAATTACCAAGTAAGGTTTAAGTGTGTCAGTGTGTGTGCATATAAACCATACAATCAGGCAATGAAATTCCCAAATCAATCACAACACGAGGTTTTGCTACAGTGTGTTCTCTCACATAATTCACTTTTTAACTCCAGTTGAAAACTCAAATCAACAGAAGGAACGAGTCCTCAAGATTCCCATATCAGGGAAACTTTTTATTTCCAGAAGCATAACACAATCACAGCAGATAGGGCCACATTAAAGTTCGAACAATGCATTTCTGTCTAATCCCGTACAAATTGTTTATTTCTCTAAATCATTGAACAAGGCCATAAAAAAAGAAACCACACTTTTTTCGTCGATATAATCTGATCATTGCAACAGGAATGTTTCATCATAATTGCATTAACGCTAGAAAAGAAAACACGAAAAAATAAAAGGACACCTAATGTGTTGAATCAACCGATCTTCTACAACATATTTACCACTCTGCCCCATGATCAACATAACCATTTTGTAGCGCAGACAACAAATGCCCACACAACATAATAACCTAATATAGCAAAATGGCAATAAATATATGTGATCACGCAGATTATGGATCCCAATAACAATTTACTTACAGTTAGAAATCATAGATATTTTCTCACCTTAACACACCTAATAATAAACTGTTAGCAAGTAAGAAATGTTGAATTAGATAAACAAATATAGATATATTGAATTAGATAATAAATCTCTTATATCTAAAAGAAGGCCCAATTCAGCCCAAAAGATTCCCTTATGACAAAACTTTGAGTATTTCCTATTGGCTAACATCTATAACTACATAGATAAATATACACATGAAACAGAAACCCAAAAAAAAAAAAAAAAAGCAACTAATTGATCCATAAATCTTAACAAAAATTCAAAATAGTTGTTGAAAATTTGACATATTATGAACATGTATAAATGAGAATTATACAAGTAGAAAGAGAGATCTTACAAGGTATTGGCAAACTGAATATCAGCTTCAAGGGCCTTAAGTGAATCCTTGAAAGATTTGCGCATTTTTTAGCTTCTTTCTCTCTCTCTTTCATCAAAAACGTAATCACCTAATTAATTATAAATCCACAAACAGAACACGCTTTTTTTTTTTTGGGGTTCTTTTCCTTCCTTGCAGAGATTTTCAACCCGCAAACTGCTCAGCCGTCTGGTTCCAGAAACTCCTCCACTGTTACAAGCTTTTCCTAGAGAGAGAAAGTGATGAGAGAGAGAGAGAGAGAGAGAGAGGTGGGGCTTACTTGGCTTTCGCTTAGAGAGCACGTAAACAAACAAAGAAAATAAAGTATCTCACCATTTTATATCATCAGCTTATTATATCAGCATTCAATGACCAAAACGCAGAAGAAGATGAGTGATCATTTCTTCAATTACTAAAATTTTCCTCGAGTGTGTGACTCTTATTCTCACCCGCGGGTGAGATTCGCTTACTTTGCTTTCTTCGTCTTCTGCTCGGAGTGAAGTTGGTGCGTGCAATTTGAGAGTTTTGATCAAATACGGCGTCGTATCACGTGAAGTCTGAGTGGGGTCAGGGAATTTATGTGCTTCCTTGGGGGTTAGAATCAGACAACGGGAAGCGGGAAAGGAGGACACGTGTCGACGGTGAAAAAGGCCGCCTAACCGTGGATTGTTGTTGGTTGTTATATTACGCGTCCTATCCACTCACTTATTAAAACAAATGGACCCACCAGAATCCATCCACGTACACGCCAGTACTGCTGTCGGCGGTACGCTCACCCCTCCTATTATGATGAGTGAAAAGTGAAAATATTTCTAATTGAAAAATGGATAAATTGAAAATAGATAAATTCCCACTGTTCCTCATCTAAACTGGTCCCCCTTTTTTTTTTTTTTTTTTTTTTTTTTTCAATTGATTCAATTTTGAAATAAAGGTGCGATATATATATATATATATTTTTTTTCTAGTAAAAAAAAATAGTCAGAAGACGTTTAATTCATGAATTAAAATCATGAAATTAGAATCATTTTTAATTTACGTATATTTTTTATGAAAAAAAATATTATAGCGAACTACGAACTATGATTCAAATCAGATGACGAATCTCTCAACTAAACAACCCATTAGTGTCCTCACACCACCAACGCTTATAGAATGAATCAACCTTAAAATTAGATTATGTTTATTTCATATATTCAAGCTCAAATTATTAATTTTGTTATAATATTTTTTCTCATAAAAAATTTAAATTTTAAACATTAGAATTAAAAATTGCAGTTTAAATATACCTTTTAAACATGCTTTTATTCTACACTCGTTTACAATTTAGGTTTTATCTGTCCACTATTAACCCTTTATATTTGCTATAAGTTAGGGCTGGTAATTCAGACACGACACGATAAAACGACACGAAATAAATAGTTTTGAACCGCATGATTATTAATTGAGTCGTTAACGAGCTGACACGAATAACACGAAAATAAATGGGCTGGATTCGTGCCAACCCGTTTAACACGCTTAACCTATTTAGTTATATACGGGCCGTTATCGGGCCCAACCCGTTTATTTGTTATTGTTATTATATTTTTTTTTGTAGATAAAGGTATATTTATTATTATTTTTATTTATTTACTGTCTTAGCCTATGTTATCTTAAGTCTTAACCATATAAGTTATTTATTATGTGTAGAAAATAACAAATTGATTCGTAAAGCTGTGGATGAAATTAGTGAAGATGTGTTTACTCACTACTAGACTAGTTCATCTCAAAATTCTCACAACCTCAGCACCTCAAATGCAATGGAATGTAACAAGAATTTCCTTGTGGCATGCCTAAGCTATAAATTTCTTTTTATTAATATAATGTTTTCTTTTTTCATGAATATGTTAAAGCAATTGAAAAGTAATTTTGATTTTTAGAGTGTAGTTGGACATTCAACCTCAAGACTTAAAAAAGATATTTTTCTATATTTATTTTATGTTTTATGCACTTAAACATTCAAATGAATAAATGAATTAATATTATTTTATATTTTATGCACTTAAATTTAAAATTAACCTCAATGAATAATACATATATAATATATATGTATACACACATATGCCTGCATGGTGTATAATACAAATGATTTTACCTTAAAACATAAATTCACTTTTTTATTGGCGTGATATTTAGAGCAATTATAACCATGCTAGCTATTTTATGTTTTTAATTAAAATGATTAACATATTCAATTATTAGCTAAATGATTAACTATTTTAAAAAGTCAATTTCACATTAATTAAATATAATTAACAAGGAGGAGCTAGCCATTTGATTTTTTGTATTATTTTATTCTTTCAAATTAAAATAGATGCAAAGATTCTTTCTAAATTTACTAAAGTTATTTATATTTTTAAACTCAATAAATATTAAAATAATCTATACTTTGTTAAAATAGAGATTATGATTAGAGTGTATCACTCAAAAATTGTTAGCTAAAATAACTTTCTAATCATTTTAGCAAAAATTTAGAGAGTTTCTTAGAGACGCAATTAAATTGGAATCTCTAACCCCTAGATTACCATATACTGTAATAAACAATTAGACTTTGTTTGTTTCGCGGATTTGAGTTTTTAATTCGAGCTGTGATATGATATTTTTTTAAAAATTTTAATTATAGTAGATAAAATTAAATGTGATATTTTTAAGAGTTTTTAACTGTAAAAATTTAAAACTAAAAAGTCAAATTGATGAAATAAATGAGATTTTAGAGGAGTAAAAAGATCATTTCTTCATTGAGATAATAAATAAACAAATGACTACCCCCAATTAAGATTAGCTGGCCAGGCGCTAACTGATAATGTTTTTTTTCCTTCTTTTTGCTGAATAATTTTTTCTTTTTACGTCATTTTTCTTAAAGCTGCCAAATTGATTATATTAATTATTCAAGGGTAACGATGATTATGTAGATGAGAAAACGCTTCTCCCTCAATTTTGTTTGTCCTTTAGAGAAAAGCGGATAAGCTTTTTGCCCAAAATGCTTAAAGTTATCTTATGCTTCTACTATATTCTTATTTCTTTATTCTTATTTTCTCGTCTTTTCTCCTTTTCATACTACAAGTATAATTTCGTGGAATATTGAAATAAGTATGCATACCAGAAATGAGTAGAGTATTCTACAAAATTCATCCACTTGGCTAAGAAAATAATGTTGCTCTTGGTACCATCTTGGTGAATAATAGAAAACCCAAAGGATAATTGTATTAATCAATAGTGACTATTCTTCGTAAACTGAGGGACAAATAGAAAAAAAAAATAGACACAAGTTAAAATGGAATGTTGTTGATGTGTGCGCTGCCGATGTAGAATCTACGTAATTAATACTTATTTAAAAGAAATATTATAATTCCTAGTATGTTATTTATTGGAAATAGTATCCTGAAAACATAAGATGTAAAATGATATTTATTATTTATTTAATAAAATAGATTATTTATCATTTTATGTGCACATATTTATGAATATTTTATGAATATCAAATAAAATTCCTTGATTATTTATGTAACCTTAAACATTGTATATAAGTGTTATATACAAGATGATAATGTTTAAGGATAATAATCAAAAGTAACTGTTCATAATGAATTTAATTAAAGTTCAGAATCTTTAATTAAAACATTATTAATGCATGTCATTCCCATTTAGAATGGAACGGTGTTATCCGCACTGTTAATATGGCGAGATATTGAATGAGTGTATTTCGCATAATGAGATTATGTGGAACATGGACGCAGACACAATATGAATTTCTAATAATTTCCGTTAGGCATAGAAATTCTAATTGAATCTACCGATGGTCATATATAGAATGATCTTAATCCTGAGTTCTTAACAAACTCCTATTTATGGATTTATGTCTTTTGATTTACTCAGTACGGATTCCGAGACCCTGAATCCTATTCCTTGTATTTTGGAGACATAATGAAATAGGTAGCTGGGAATGTTATTATACGAGATGGAATCCATTCCTTCTTGAGAAAGAAGCAGATAAATAATTCTCTTGAGTGTTGATTCGGTACTTGGATTAGTAAGAGCGCTCTGGTTCATGAATGTGTTTTATGAATCACTATCCATTAGAGAATCAATGGTACTCAAGGATAAAGATGTAATTAGAGAGGTTAACGGATTCTACCTGACTCTAATTATGAATTATTTATAGAGGATCGATCTATATGCAATGACTATATCAAATGGACACTTCACAGTTTAGAAGTAATTAATGTCTATAATTCCGAGAGTGCAATTCCAAGTTTATAGTGGAGTAACTATTGGAATTAATAGAATTAATTAATTAATTAAAGTGTTTAATTAATTATTAATTTTATTGGAGCTCAGAATTATAGGTCCATTAGTCCCCGTGTCGTCCTTGTAATTCTACCAGACACAAAGGGCAAAATGAGAATTTTAGAATTACGGAATTCTAAAATTAAATACTCGAAGAATAATTAATTGAGAATTAATTATTATTTAAATAATGAGATTATTTAAATTTGAATTTGAACATATCTAGATTTATCCATTTAAACTTATTAGATAAGTTGTTTAATTTAGAATTCAAATTAATTTAAGTTTGACTTAAATTCGAATTTGAATCTGAATTAAAATTGGACTACTGGATAATGGATAAAATATCTTCATTCCCTATCTTATTCAGGTGCCACACACAAAGGGATAAATCCCTAGGGTGGCCGGCCATTAAGAGGATAAGAGGAAGGGATTTTTTGTTTCAAATTCAAAATTGGAGATAAGAATTTGATCCTATTTTGAAGTTTGACTTCTACTCTTTAAATATGAGATAGAAAATTGTAACAACAATTTTTGACATTTTTTCAGCCCTAAAGAAGGTGTGGCCGAAATTCTCAAAGAGAAAAGAGTGAAAAATATTTTTCTCCAAAAATTTCACATCGTGCATGCATTGGTGTTTGTGAAAATTCGAGTGTTTAAGAAACCGTTTTGTCTCACGTGTACCCACACACACGTCTGCGTAGAATCAATGAATTGACGTGGAAGACTTTGGTGTTCTAAACACAAAGCTTGGAGCTAAGACTGTTCGTGGTCAAAGAAAATCAAGATATCATCCGAGTCGGCTACAAGGTATTTTTTCAGTTGATCCTTGAATCTTATAAATTAATGAGATTAATTTATTGGTGCATAAATTAATATAATCTATAGAGTATATCAAAAGTTTTATGAAAATTTTTGTTATACACGATCCGCTATTCCGCTGCGTTTCCGTCGCCGAATTCGATTCGGCAACCTAACATTATTAACATATTTTTGACTGATGGAACGTTATAGTATATACACAAAACGTATAATAAATAACTGGTCACGTTAAACTAGTTATAGTGTTACACTTGTCATGGTATAATATATATATATTTTTCTTTTTTCAGCCAAAAAAAAAGGGCTTGATACTTGGTATATCAAAAGAAAAAAAAAAAAAGGAAAGAAAAAGGTTTGATAATAATATAGTAATTTTTTTTTTAATAAAAATCTTAATAGTTGCATACTTGCATTTAAAAAATATAAAGGAAAGGAATTGATAATTGGTATTGATTTTTTTTTCTTTTCTTTTTCATAAACAATAGAGAGAGAACGACGGAAAGGCCAAAGAGTTTATAAATGTTAGTTGTTTTTATAGTGACAAAATTTGAAACCCTTCTGGCCGACTCGGGTTAGCATAAAGACTAATTCAGCAGTTTAACACTACATGATCAATATAAACAAGGATTAAGCAACCAAATAAAAAATGACGCGAGACGAAAATGATAGGCCAGCCTCCCTCCAGCGATTTATTATAAACAGTAAAACTAATTAGGGAAGCTATCATTTGCTTTTGCCTTGAATTCAGAAAATTTAAAAAGTTTTATCTTTTTAACCATATAATAATAAAAGCCAATCTAGTATTCTTTTCTCATTTAATAATAAGTCATGGAGCGATTAGTTTGCAAGTAGTATTTGGTAGCTCCACTTTACCAATAACATGACACGAAAGAAATGAAAGGTACTGCGAAAGAAAGTTTATTACGTAGACTAATAAACTTAAAATGGACGGACCATCACCAATAATTATTTTATCCAAGTTTAATCCGTTTATGGGAACTGACAAATCTTTTATACTAATTAATGCTATTGGAATAATCCCTACGGCTCTGCCATTTCTGATTTAGGAGTTTGATGGAAACCTGTTTTAATAATAGATAGATGCCCATTTGAGCTGTTTTAACTAACAAAAAATCTGACCAACAGTATAGGAGAAGGGAATACAAAGGGAATTCGGTTCACTCTATAGATCAATGCATATCCAGGAAAAGCCTTGCGGTTACCTTTTTGGGCTGACTCGGGGCTACAAAAAAGATGAGTTTTCAGGTTCTGCTTCTGGGAGATCAAGCTAAGCGCAATATGTTTCCGCTGGATTATGAATGACTTCAACGTACTGCTTGCCACCTGCAAAGGCATATGAAGTTGGGTCATGGGTAACATCCGGTAAGCAGTTGTCTATAACCGAATTGGAGTTTCGAATTGAGAAACCATGACCATGGCAAAGCTATTGACACGGTGCATTGAGTATAGAATGAACCATATGAGTTGGGAAGGAAAGAATAATGGAAAAGTAGAGGGGAAGGGTGGGATGCGATGGGATCCTAAGAAAGAGATACAACATATTTGAAACATGTGACTTACGTGATAACAACTAATAATTTTGAAAAGAGCCTATCTATCAGGTAAAAACACGTGTAAACAATTGGACAAAAATTATGTTATTCAGCATTTCTTTTTCTGTCAAAATGGTGTAGTCGTGTAGCATAATGCGTGTACCTGATACTATACATATCATTTGAAGCAATCTGGCAAGCTTGGTGCAGTTCACTCCATCCCAGCAATTTAGCTGATGCTGTTATCACGGGCTTAGGTACAGAGAGCACTTGCACTCTGGAGACTGAAGTAATATCAAGAAAAGTACATGCGTCTTCGGATGAGCTTGCTCGTCTTAAATTGTTAACAAGATAAACATGAAAGTAATATTTCAGTACCCAAATTCTCCCAGGAGAAAGATTCAGCTTTCTTCAGACAATTTTCAGAAAACTCCAAGGCAGTTTGCAGAGTCAGCTCTTGTATGTCCGAATGAGAAACTCAAGTGGTTATTGGAACTTGCTTAGTGGACGTCAATAGTTACTATTCTATGTTCTTCCTTTCACAAAAGAACAAGAAAGAAAGAGAAAAATAACTAACTACTCAGTACTCTTTACTCCATAACGTCGTTGTCTACATTGGAAGGATCGTAAAGCCTCTAGAAAGTCAAATTTTCCAAAATCTGGCCAGAGGGATGGTGAAAAGAACAGTTCTGTATATGCCAACTGCCACAAGAAGAAATTGCTAATCCTAAGTTCACCACTAGTCCGTATAAGTAGATCGGGGTAGGGGAACTTTGTACAACTCGTCACAAGTTCCTCTTCAACCAGAGACTCAGTCACATCCTCAGGAGCGAGAACACCGTCCTTTACTTTGATGGCAATCTTTCTGCAAGCTTGAACAATGTCATACTGCCCACTATAGCTCACTGCAACAACCAGTTGGAGACGAGAGTTATTCTTTGTGCTTTCCTGTACATTGGCTATCAATTCCTGCAGTGAACTTGGGAGCTTAGTCGTATCCCCAATTATAGAAACTCGGATGTTTTCCCTGTTTAGTGAATCAATCAAGTACATTTCATTACAATTGTTTCTAGCCAGTAATCCCAAAAGTAAAATCAAGTACATTGGCTCACAAATCTCATCCCTTAGAACTATGACCACTTGAGTTCATCTTGGATTAGAGGACAACTGTACAATCTAAGATAAGATTGGTTCGTTTGTAAAATCAGATGTTCACAAAGACTATTTTTCTAATTTGCGAAACAAATGTTGAAATAAATACATATGTAAACTAACAAAAACTACTTCTTCAAACTACAACCAGAAAATCTCAATCAGTTCCACAACGATTACCGGAGAAAGCTTCCTAATTCCATTTTTACTCCTTGTTCGAATAGACTCATCAGGAACTCAACTTCCACCTGCATTATTGAGATTACAATTTGTCTATCGAGTTATATATTTTCAACAGTGATTTAAAAAAAGTAACGATTGACAATATGGCCAACTTTGTAATGTATCCACTTATCAAAACCTCAATTGATTAAAAAAAAAAAAAAAAAAAAAACCCTACGATTACACTATCAAACTTCAAACCTGTTACGTTGAAATCGTCATTGTTGGTGCACTATTAACTGCTAAATAAATAACTAATTCTAGAAGCTTCGAAAGAGAATCTTAAATCTGAGATATTACATGAAAGAAGATACTGACTTTCGGACGGAACCAATTGTCAACCGAGAAGGCGAAGACGGTGAGAACCTCAATGCCTAATTTGCAACAAAGCTCAACCACCGCTCTCAGTGACCGGAGACCCGCTTCGTAGCCCGAATCCACCGGCAAGTCCCTGAGGCGGGCCCAGCGGCGGTTCCCGTCCATGATAACCGCCACGTGCTTGGGCAGAGACTCTCGCCGGAGACCGGCCGAGAAGAGATACGGATCGTTTGACTGTTTCCCCTCCGGCGACGGGGTTTGGAGCCCTAAGGGCTTCTTCAAGTTCCCAATGTCACCTCTCTCCTCAGCTTCTTGTTCTGTGATTTCGCGCTGCACGGAGACGCGGACAGGCGCGTGAGGACGAGGCGGGAGGAGGGGGTGCCGCGCGTGAGAGTTTGGGGGGAGGGGATTGAGGTTGGGACGAGGGAAGAGAGGGTTCGCCATTAGTGAGGGAAGTGAGAGTTGGAGAGAGAGAGACATTTTA
Organism: Morus indica; assembly: GCA_029231665.1. Lineage (NCBI taxonomy): Eukaryota > Viridiplantae > Streptophyta > Magnoliopsida > Rosales > Moraceae > Morus > Morus indica. Next base: position 2,757,924 of record JACAGA010000012.1, read on the forward strand.
TGAGAGAGAGAGAGAGAGAATGGGAACGAATGTTTTGGGCGGGTTTAAGGAAGAAGTCCTCTTTGATTATAGTTCATGATTTTCACATATTTTTGGCGCGAGATTTTTTTTTTGTTTATTTATTTATTTTTAGGAAAGTAGAATAATTACATTTTCTATAATTTTTTTTTTAATTTTGGTTTTCAATTCTTAAGCGTGTGAATTTCACTAATTCATTTACATTATTAATTTCAGAAATATTCTTGAAGTTTAAATCTTCTATTACCATAAATTGATGGAACAAGACAAGAGGAGCAATAAATTGGTCTCGTTCACTTTGCGGATTCGAATTTTCAATTTGAATTGAGATGTGATATTTTCTGACACTGTAACAGAAAAAGTTAGATGTTATATTTTTTAAAAATTTTTTACTATAAAACCCTAAAACTGAAAACTCAAATTGATAAAGTGAACGGGACCTAAAATAAATGTTTCGAATTTATGGACTAAAAATGTGGCAGAATAATGTAAGAGAAAGAACAACATTGTGTGTCCGGTCCGCCATAGTTTGAAAGACATGAAATTAACCTTCGTTTTTTTTTTTTTTTTTTTTCTTCTTCGTAGGAAATGATTATGCAAATTAATCTTACTAGTTTAGATCATCAAACAATGCAATCATATAAAACTTTCTCAATGGAGCTGGGCGGGAGCTACTAATTTTACTATTGTTATTTATAATTTTTTACATCTGTAGATAATAAATCAATTTTTATTTAAAGTAATTATAACATTTTCAGTTTCAGAGAAAAAAAAAATGCAAAAATATGAGAACAAAACCTTGCCTTCTTTTCTAGCTGATTTTCCTTTGACCAATCTAGTTTAATCACAGGGCTGCTAAAACCCATATATTTCTATGTGACACTTTGTAATTAACTCCTAAAGTTAAAAATCATTATAATAGCTACCCAAAAGAAGGAAAAAAATGATTATTCTAGCATTTCAGTTTTAGGTACATTTCTTTAAATAGAAAATGGCATTCAAATCCATGATGTTTTGTCTTCCCAAGATAAGACTCCTTTGGGAGAGTAGAGTCGTAGACCTGTGAATTAAAAAGTACAAATCCTTTTCTTTTCCTCTCTTTGGACACCTATTCTTCTTCTTCTGTTAAGGGGTACAATCCAAATTGGCAAAACATAAATGCCGTTAATGGCAATGCAAAAGTCCATTTTAAAGTCAGAAACTACTACAACCAACTCTTCATGAATGCAATGCCCAAGTCCTTGTAAGCAGATCATTATCATCCCAAATAACCTTGCAAGCCCAGCTACTACATTGTTGAACACTGGCACATAGGAATCCGTACTGATAGCAGCACTTCGATGGTTAGTTTCTTTGCAATCTGCATCGATCCAGCCATATCGGACCACCTTTCAAAAGGCACGGAGTAAAAACTCAGTCCCAAACCGATCACAGACATTTTGAAAGACTTTCGTGCAATCAAACATGATCCATTTGGTAGATTAAGACTTTCTTAGGAACTTTAAGTTTGATTTCATTTATATCCCATCCAGTCTGATTTAGCTGTTGGATGAAGTCCTCATAGCTATCTTCCATCTTTGACAGGCTACGTGCTATCTGGTCCAAGGCATTATCTTGACGATTCCAGTTCTCATTTAGCCAATAAGTCTGCCACACACTTCGCAAGACCGAGACACTACTTGCCCCGACCTGCATTGGCACTCAGGACTTGAAGATTAATAGAGATAAGAATAGTTGGTTTCTACTGCAAATGATGTATTTTATACCTTGAATGAAACAAAGACCTCAAAGTCCCTTTCTTGTTGGTTCACCACAAGAATATATTTCTCCTTCTCATATAGTTTCAGAAGCGACTTTAACTGTAAATCAAGAGTGAATAGTAATAACAACGGGAATTACAGGATACAAGTTTAAATCTGCTTCTTTAAGCATTTTGTAATACCAAAAGAGGTCAGATAATTATATTCAACAACAACAACAAGCCTTAATCCCATCAATTATATTCACATAAAAAAAATTCCTTGAAAAACAATGGTGCTCTAAGCATTAATAAGAATCCAAACAAATTGTATCACATCCGGTTTTATTATCTTTCAGCAATTGAATATGAAGTACATGACGGCTCCATCAAAATTTCCTTTTTTTCCCCCTTTATATCCAATAAAATAAGGAATTTTAAGGATTACCATGGAAATAGATCTCTCAGCACCAATAAATTCTTCCAAAGGCACGCCAAAAACAATTCGCGGCTTCATGAATCTTTGCCACAATAATATATTTTCTTCCCTATTGCAATCAACATATCCTGTAAGGAAGCTGTCAAAAGGGTGTTCATTGGTGTCACATTTTAGTTTTATTTCATATGAAAAACAATCATTTGAAATCTACCTGGAACCGTAGAATGTAATACATGTGATTTTACTAGTATACGGGCACGCTTAAGATTTATCTGTCAGGAAAATAGAACAGAAAGAAAAGTTCGTCAATGAATCTAACATATATAAAAGAGGCAAAGATGTTGCTCCTCTTTTTGCCACGTCAACCTCTCATTTCTCTCTTTTGTTTTTATTTTTTACATTTTCTTATTTCAAATCTTTCTTTTGTCTATTTTTACTTTTTACCAAATACTTCCATTATCTTTTTTCACTTTACTCTATTTAAAATAATTAATTTTATATGTAACCCATAAATAATTTATTATGTGATTTTTTTTTCTTCCTTTTGTTTTCCTTTAAATATGCTCTACTAAATTTTTTTTTTCATTTTTATTAAACTCAATCATTAGGTGAGTAATAAATAAATACAACTAAATGTTAGAAGAAATTATAGATTGTCATATAAAAAGTACAATGAATGCACGCGCGGGGTGCATGCTTATAATTAGTGTTTTATTATTATTGTAAGACCTGAAAAACGTTTACACTAGGAAAGGTAAGAGTGACAAGAAGACTAGAGTTGGGGGGCAAGGAGTAATTTAAGAAAGTGGCTAGACAGGTGACGTGGTAAAGGCAAGTAGGAATCAGGGTATTTGGGGGGTAGGAAAAGGTTAGGGCAAGGCAGTTGAATTCTCTTGATTATCTATGTGTTGTTCCCACTGTCGATGGCTAGGAGTTCCGGAGTACTCAAAATCTCCAAGTTTATTTTGTTAGATTGTCAATTGTAATCGTTGTTTGCCGGTTGAATTTAATAAAAGCTACCATGATTTTTTTTCAATTTCTTCTCGTTGTGCATCTGTGTGAGTGAGTGTTGTGTGTTGGGCTATGATTAACTAGGTTCCTTACAAACTGGTATCATAGTTGTACGATCCATGGCCCCCAAACTGGCAGAGTCGGAGAGGCTGGTCGCGGCAAAGAAGGGGTTGACGGCGGTGCAGGAAGTGGTGTAGTCCTTGACGGCTGACGCTGAGCAGATCCCACAGATCCGGTAGGAAATCGATGGGTTGAGGGAGGAGTTGAGAAATCAGATTGGTGAGGTCCACGAGGTACTACGCCAGCTGGAAGATCTCATGGGTTGCCGGCCAACTCCGTCGGAGCAAGGGGAAGTGGTCCAGCGTGACCAAAATGGCCCGAATCCAGGTGATCTGTGATGGGGGAGGTCCGATTGTCGCCGACCCAGTTGCAGACGAGGTTGCGCCGCCGATGGAGGTCCGGAGGTTGGATGACGGCCGCGTGAGGCGGAGGGGGTGGTTGGACGCGGCCTGGACGAGAGAGGAAGGAGGCGTGGCCCTATTTGGCCGCTGGATCTGGGTTGGGAGCACCATGCCGACCAAATCAGGGAACTTCCAAGAGAAAGGGGTGGACGCCTAGACTGGGAACCTAGCCTCAATTGGGGACCCATGGGGGCATGACGGGTTAACCACTTCGACTATGGAGTAGCAAGGAAGGGCAGAAGAGTTGGCGGGGTACCTGGCCGCCGAGTTGGGGAAGTTTGGGAGAAGAACGAGGATGAACCTAGGCGGGCCAGGGGAGGACAACAGTGAGATTGGGAGCGGGGACAGCGCCTTGAGACGCCGGAGTGTCAGGAAAGAGGGGAAATACGTGGAAGGAGGGTGGAGATACCGAGCTTTTTCGACGAGGACCCTTATGGGTGGCTGTTCCGAGCTGAGCAATATTTCGATGTGTAGGAGGTGCGGGAACATGATAAGGTGGCGGTGACTTCCATGTGTGTGGAAGGGTGAGCTTTGAACTGGTTCAAATGGACCGATTCTCAAGATCCGTTCAGCGAATGGTGGGACTTGAAGGCAGCGATTTTGAAGAGGTTTAGTAGAGCTAAGGAGGGGGATCCGATGGAGAGACTTATGGCTTTGAGGTAGGTGGGGTCAGTGGCGGACTACCTAGACCGTTTTGAGCTACTGTCAGCGCCGGTGCGGGGAATGCCGAGTGCTTTTTACAAGGGTGTTTTTCTAAATGGACTTGGGGAAGATGTACGCGCCGAGGTCAAAATGCATAAGCTGACGGCACTCCAAGAAGTTATGGAGATGGCCCAGCAAATCGAAGATCAGAATGAATTGGTGAAAAAATGGGAAGACGGAAGAGCGGCCGCGTTGGGGGTTTGGGACGGTCATATTCGTTCAGCGAGGCCCCTAGTGGCCGCAGGCCTTTTGTGGGGAGCTTCCTTCAATCCAATGCCATGAGAGAGGGAGGGGAGATCGGTCGTGGACGGGCCGCAGCATCTGCTTCCAATAGTCCGGGGGGAGGAGGAGCGAGTGGCTATAGAAGCTTGTCTAAGGATGAAGTGCAACAACGGAGGGTAAGAGGACTTTGTTTTAAGTGTGATGAAAAATACAGCCCTGGGCATTGGTGTAAGAGCAAGCAACAACTTCAATTATTGCTAGCCACCGAGGACGAGTCAGATGGGGAAGGTGAACCTAAGGAGGAAGGGAACTCCGAAACTGAACAATCGGAAGAGAAGGTAGACCTTTATCTTAACTCTATGATGGGATTTAATTCCGGAAAAACTACGAAAGTTAAGTGCACAATCGGCTCTCGAGTGGTGGTGGTGTTGATTGATAGTAGGGCGTCTCATAGCTTTGTGTTTGAGACGATTGTGAAAGAATTAGGACTACCATGTGATTTGTCGACCAAATGCGGGGTGCAGGTCGACAACGATATGTGTTTCAAGCAATAGGGAGTATGTAGGGGAATGGAGTTGTCCGTACAAGAGTTCACGGTGGTAGAAGATTTCTTCCTATTTGATTTAAGAAGCACGGACATTGTTTTGGGAGTTTCATGGTTGCGGACCTTGGGAGAAGTGCGGGCAGATTGGTCTCGGTTCACCATGAAATTCAAGGTGGGGGACAATTGGGTGAGTTGGATAGGGGATCCCGCTTTATGTTGTACGCCAGTGAGTTTTCGTTCGCTGACTCGAACGGTAGGGGGCACACAAGTGGGGGTATTGTTGGAACTCTGTGGGGTGGTAGGGCGGAAGGATGGTAAGCAATCGATAGTCGTACCGGGGGAGTTGCAGGATGTGATAGAGGGGTTCAAGGATGTTTTTGAGGAAATTAAAAGGCTTCCCCCGAAACGGGTGCGCGACCACTGGATTGTATTGAAGGATGGGGCTGATCCTCTTAACATTCGACCTTACCGCTATGCGCACTTCCAAAAAGGGGAGATTGAGAGATTGGTGGCCGACATGATTTCTTCCAGGATCATTCGACCTAGTAACGGCCCATTCTCTAGTCCGGTAATCTTAGTGAAGAAGAAGGATAGGAGTTGGCGCTTCTGTGTCGATTACCGGGCTCTGAACCAATTAACCGTGCCGGATAAATTTCCGATTCCAGTCATCGATGAGTTACTAGATGAGCTCCACAGAGTGAAGGTGTTTTCTAAGTTGGATTTGAGAGCAGGGTACCACCAAATACGGGTCCATGAAGATGATGTAGAGAAACCCGCCTTTCGGACACACGAGGGCCACTATGAGTTCTTAGTGATGCCTTTTGGCATTACTAATGCACCGGCGACATTTCAAGCCCTTATGAACTCGATCTTCCGCCCATTCCTACGCCAATTTGTCTTGGTGTTTTTTGATGACATCTTAGTATATAGCCGGACCATGGAAGAGCATCGGGGCCATTTCGTTAAGGTATTAGAGGTGTTGAAGCGGGAGAAACTGTTTGCTAACTTGAAGAAATGTGTGTTTGGCCGCCATAGCTTGGAGTATCTCGGCCACATCATTTCAGGCAAGGGGGTTGTGCCGGACCCTTCGAAAGTGGCTGCCATTAACTCTTGGCCGATTCCTAAGAGTGTCCGAGACGTGCGGGGATTTCTTGGTTTGGCCGGTTACTATCGTCGTTTTGTGCGGGGCTACGATGAGATTGCACGGCCCTTGACCAATTTGCTCAAGCGAGGTGGTTTCAGTTGGGAGGAAGAGGCGGTAGGAGCTTTTGCGTCCCTTAAGAGGGCCATGACCATTTTACCGGTGTTGGCTATGCCAGACTTTAGCAAGACCTTTGTGATTGAGACCGACGCATCGGGGGGATGGCCTAGGGGCTGTTCTTATGCAACAGGGCCAGCCCATTACGTTTTTTAGCAAAGCACTATCGGAGACAAGTAGGCTAAAGTCGATTTATGAGAGGGAGTTGATGGCAGTGGTGTTCGCCATACAAAAGTGGTGTCACTACTTGCTGGGACAACGCTTTGTGGTCTGCTCCGACCAACAAAGTCTCCGGTACCTATTGGATCAGAGAGTGCTTCCGCCGGAGCAATTGCTATGGGTTACCAAGCTTCTTGGGTATGATTTTGAGGTAAAGGTGGATGCGTTGTCTAGGAGGGGTGATGAGCAACCCATGACTTTTATTGCTATTTCCATTCCACAGCTGTTGGATGTGGGGGACATTAGAAGGGGGCAGCAAGGGGACGACTAGTGTTCGGGGTTGCTAGCAAAATTAGTGGCCAGGGAGCAGCAAGTTTGGGATAGATACAGTGAGAAGGAGGGGTTGTCGCTCTATAAAGGACGGGTGGTTTTACTGCGTTCCTCACCATGGATACCTCGGTTGTTGCACGAGTTCCATGACTCAGTGATTGGTGGCCATTTGGGATTCTTTCGCACTTATAACCAGGTGTCAAGTAATGTGTTTTGGCCGGGCATGAAAGAGGAAATACGGGACTATGTGGCTCGGTGCAAGGTTTTCCAAAGTGCCAAAAGCGAGGCTATGCTTCCGGCGGGGCTGTTGCAACCCCTTCCAATTCCTAATAGGATTTGGGAGGACATTTCCATGGATTTCATAGGCGGCCTCCCTAAATCGGAGGGACGGAACACAATCCTAGTTGTGGTGGATTGGTTGTCCAAGTTTGTACATTTCTGCCCCTTTGCGCATCCATTCTCTGCTAAGTTTGTGGCGGAGCTGTTCATACGTGAGATAGTTCGGCTCCACGGGGTTCCTCTTTCAATTGTGAGCGATCGTGATCCTATCTTTATGAGTTTATTTTGGGGAGAGCTCTTCAAACTCCAAGGAACTCAGCTGTGCACAAGCTCAGCCTATCAACCCGAGTCCGATGGCCAAACCGAGCGAGTCAACCGCTGTTTGGAGACATATTAACGGTGTTTCACCGGGGCTAAGCCAAGGTTGTGGCTGAAGTTTCTTCCTTAGGCTGAGTACTGGTTCAACACAACCTATAATGCTTCGACGAAGCATACACCCTTCTACATAGTTTATGGTTGGCATCCACTTGTTTTGTACCGATTTCAGGACACTCCTTCGATGGATGAGGAGGTGACCAAACAAATGCAGCTACGTAACGACATGCTGGAAGAGCTCAAGGAACAATTGGCGAATGCGCAACAATGCATGAAGCATTTTGCTAACCAGCGGCAGCAAGAAGTTAGTTTTGCGCCCGGGGACTGAGTACTCCTCAAGCTGCGACCGTACCGGCTAAAGTCCTTGGCTAAGAAGCGTAATGAGAAGTTGGCTCCTCGCTACTATGGTCCATTCGAGATTGCCGAAAGGATTGGTGTCGTTGCATACCGACTCCTGCTTCTAAAAGACACACGTATCCACTCGGTCTTCCATGTTTCGCAGCTCAAGGCTTTTCGGGGGACACTCCAGCAAGTCAGCCCCTGCCGTCACAGCTTACAGAGGAGCTCGAGCTCTTGGTTCGACAAACAGCCGTGTTGCGAGCCTGTTATTCTCGCGTTGGAGAACCTTCTGACTTGGACCTCCTCATTCAATGGGAGGGGCTACTGGAGGGGGAGGCTACTTGGGAGCCACTAGACTCAATTCTTCGCCAATTTCCCAAATCTTGAAGAGGGGGGGGGGGGGGGGGGGGGGGGGGGGGTATTGTCTGACCCATACTGAAAAACGTTTACACAAGGAGAGGTAAGAGTGACAAAAAGACTAGAGTCGGGGGCCAAGGAGTAATTTCAGAAAGTGGCTAGACAGGTGACGTGGCAAAGGCAAGTAGGAATCAGGGTATTTGGGGGGTAGGCAAAGGTTAGGGCAAGGCAGTCGAATTCTCTTGATTGTCTCTGTGTTGTTCCCACCGTCGGTGGCTAGGAGTTCCGGAGTACTCAAAATCTCCAGGTTTATCTTGTTAGATTGTCTACTGTAATCGTTGTTTGCCGGTTGAATTCAATAAAAGCTACCCTGATTCCTTTCAATTTCTTCTCGATGTGCATCTGTGTGAGTGAGTGTTGTGTGTTGGGCTGTGATTAACCAGGTTCCTTAGAATTATTATTTTAATTAACAGAATATGCGAGTATATAAAGTCAATACTCAAATAAAATGACCTGGATATAGCACACAGAAACTGATTCATTCCATTCACCTACTTTAACCTTAAATAAGTTTTTCCACATTGTATTGTCTTTCATGTCTCAGATAGAATAAGTGGAATGTCATAGGAAGAGGAATTCGTGTAACAATCTTCTTACTATGTTAAACTGTAGAACTGAAAGTGATTGATAACGTAGCCAAAGGTGCAAAAGCCTCATCCCCAACCATGTAACTGCTAGAACAGGGTATGCTCGTACAAGGCAGGGTGTATCCTGCATTCATTATTCCAAAATCATTAAGATGACACATCAAGAATGTTGTCCGTTAGCAAAAGGCTGTTATGTGACGAGGATACATTATTCCTAAAAGTTCCAAGCAAAATACCAGTATAAGTATGCCCAAAGCAAGGCCAAGCAGCTGAGCAGCTACTTCCCAAACTTCCTCCTGAAATCTTATATCATTTAATTGTGAAGTTATGAGGTAATTAATTATCTTCAAGAAGAGGTTACATAAGATTGAAAACGGGTAGGTAATGATCAACATGTCAATCAGAAACTAGATTATTAGGAGAACTTTAAATGATTTTCTGAACTATTTATGACTTCGCCAAACTAAGATGCATAATTTCTTAATGTGATAAACAACTAAACCAAAGTTACTCCGCTATATACATATATATATATATATATATATATATATATATAGGAAAGCCAGGCTTAATTCAGGACAAAACACATACTATACAACATTCTAATCTTAGGTGGGCAGCAACAATAAGCTCACTGATACATCATACAAGCCACCCAACTGAATTTTCCAGCTCACTGATACATAATACATGAAAAATCATCGTAAACTGTAAATTTTCCATCAACCAATTTGTTACAACCCTTGGGTAGAACTCATCCCCAAAAGCTAGCTTGTAGGGAGAGGGTACCCAAGTGGTTATAAACCCACATGCTAAGCCCATACTTAAAAAATGTGACCAGGATCCTAACATATCACCACGCTTCTGACACCGACATCCATGGCGGCTGGATGGCTCATTCTGGCCTTTCCAAGTCGCCCATCCCCAGGTCACCTCTTCCGCAATGTGGGCCCGAGGTGGGGCATGCTTTGATACCAATTGTTATAACCCTCGGGTAGAACTCATCCCCAAGAGCTAGTTCGTAGGGAGAGGGTGCCCAAGTGGTTATAAATCCACATGCTAAGCCTATATTTTAGCAATGTGTGACTCAACCAGGATCCTAACACAATTACTATGGAAATTGTTGCCTTCACTCTACTCATCAGCACCATTGATCTATAAAACAACTCAAGCACTTAAGATTAAGCCCTGTTGAGATGAGTGGAGCCATTGGACAAACTTGTGGGCAGGGAATGGTGAAAATAAATAAATGGATTTAATAGCAGGATACAAATTCTTTTTTCCCAATCTCAAAGTTCAAAATAAACAAAAAGGCGTCTTCATGAGACAACTGAGCTGACATAAACATCGTTGAAGACTACCATCATGCTCAAAGATGTATTAAGAATATTATACCTTTGCAGCCACCTCTCCCAGATTTCCTGAGATTGCAAAATGATTTTGTATCACGCGAAATGAAGGATCTTTCAGCCCTCTTGCCACAGCCTGCTTGAATACGAAGCTTGTTATACTAAAAAAGTTTATAGTTTCAAAATATAGATATCTTATTCACTACAAAACGATCGATAATAATGTTGCACTTATAGTCATAAAATTCAAATAAAATAAAAATAAATAAAAAGAGAGACTATTTGTGCTGAGTATATAATGCCTTTGCAAGATTCCCAATGGATGCCAGTGGCAGGAAATAGGCAGGATATAGTGGCGTTGCAAGATCAAAAATGCTGCAAAAGAAATTAGCAAGGAAGATGGCGCGTTACTTCTATTATGATTTAATTTATCTGTCATCATCAAACAAAAAGCTTGATAGACAACCTTCCAGCACTTCCAATAAAGTCAGCATACAAACGCCATTGTTTTGGATCATCATCAAAGAGATTTCCAAATCGGCCACCTGTAAAACAGAGCAACAGTCACTGAAAAGCCTCAGCAGTTTAGCCTTATGTTCCTTTAGCTGAAAGTGGCAGACCGATGAATAAGCGCCCAACAGCTCCAATGCCATCCTTTGATACCCATCTGCAGAAACAATCTTATAACCTAAAGTTCAATCCAGGGACAGGCTAGTTTGAGGTGGTAATGCAAATTTTAAATCCCTATAACACTTTGGAATAAGTTCTGAAAATAAAACATTCATAAGGGATGTCCCATATTTTAATCGTGGTAAGATCCAAGGCTTACACTGAGTAGACTAGGAAACTAGAGCTGCAAATTATGACGGATCAAAGAAAGCAAAAATAAAAGTTCACCTGATGGCAGCAGCAGAAGCAGCCGCAGTACTTCCTGAGAATGAGCCAACACCAACAGCCTACAAGTAGCACACAATAAGCAGAACTGTGAATTAAATAGTACTGCGAATTAATGGATAAGTAAGTTCTGAAACTAAATCTCTATTATCTGAATGTGATGTTTAATCCCACATTTTTTCAGATATTCAAGTAGTGAAACTAGGATGTCAAGCTAGACAATTTAAAGTTATGGACCACAGTTATTAACCAACCTTTAAGAGACTCGACGTGACCAATGTGTGACATATCCATCCAGTAACATTGGTAGGAAACTGTAACAACATGTACTGCAAATAATCATCTGACACGGATCCTGCATCAGACATGAAGAACAGCAAGAACTTGAACAGTAAGACGACTAAGCTTTGGTATCTGACTAAACCAAATTATTAAAAACAAGATTTTAAGCACAGGCCAAATATAATCTTTATCACTTTTTGTGGTAAATTTTGTTAGGAATTAGACCCTAATCCCCAATACACGAGAGCAATAATAAGGCAAAGAAAATGATAACCGAAGCAGATATAAGATTTATAGTGGTTCACACTCGATGTGAGAGCCACATCCATTTTCTTCACCGCAGGTTTTCACTATATAAAGTGTTCAAGATGATCTTACACCTCTTAAATCGTCCTAGAAGATGTCTCATTCCTCTCTCTATTGATCAAAGAAACAACTGCCCTAAAAAGCCCCTTTCATAGCACAAAGATTACGGAAAACTAATACCAGGTCGATCTGCAGTTGGCCTTAGGCTCCATTTAAGTCAAGAATTTAGTCATACACCACATTTTTTATCAACCCTTTTTCTGTTTGGAAAAGTTATCCACATATAATAATGTCTAAACTCATCCAACTAATTTTAAAACAGAGGATAGATTTTTTTTTTATTATTTAAAAAAAGGACATGGAAAAGAAACGATGGTTAGTCACCTGGGAACCCTGCAGGTAAAACAAAGTCTCTGACAATATCCGGAATCCAATCCAAAAATGTGTTGGAGAATTCTGATCTTTCTGAGTTTTTAGATATTGGTCTGTGACTATGTTCCTCAAGAAAAGTTCGTAATTGCAAGTCATCATCCACAACAAACCTGCTCCAGAAACCACAGTTGAAATGAAAGAGCTCAAGAATTGAACATTACAAACAGTAGATGAATAAAAAAAAGAGAGAGAGAGAAAAAGAAAGAAAAAAGTATCCGAGTAAGAACCTCTTAGCAGTACCATTGCCGTATCTCTCCACCAGTATCACATTCTCGTCTTCATCACACCTAAACCGAAAACTCAAAACAAAACGAGACCAAAATCAAACCAAACGATTGAAATTCCAATTTTCACGTTCTTATGATTTCTCGGCAACCAAACAGAAGAATTATACCTGCGACGATGAGGCCGATTCTCTCCTCCGTTTTGGAGATTGGATTGCGGGCGGCGAATTGTTCTTCTGCGACGACAAATCCTTGTGGAGAGTTCAAAAGCAGACGTAGGGAGTTGCAGAGAGGAAGCCATTTTTGCCCCAAGTAGACTGGTTTGAGTTCAAAAGGAAAACGATACTGAGAGGGGACACGTGTCGTGGTTCCGCTGCCACCACCCAAATTTATTACTCTAGATGAATTAAAATGGTGACAAGAAACGGCCCCAAACGGATAGCGTATGAGAAGCTCAAAACGGCATCGTTTCAATGAATAGTTGTTGGTGGTGTGTGTGTTTTGCACATTTAACCCTGAACTGAACTGGTGGACAGGTGGAGTTTTGACAACTTTCTCCTGAATTTTTAATAATAATAAATTGGCAACTTTCTCCTTCTACTAAATTGGTCACAAAAAAGCAAGATTGACGGAAAATTCTAACATTGCAATTCATATCTTAACACAAAATTCTCAATGCTTTAACTTTTAATCTCTTAAATTTGATTAAAAAAAAAATAGAGAAAGATTGATAAACGTGGGCATAGTGCAATAGTTTTGCAAGTTTGGAGGGGAGAGAGGTAAATTGTAAAAATAAAAAATTTAAGAAGTAATTTATCAAAACCCTACAAGTTCAATAGGCAAATATGAAAAATACTTTAATTAATAAGAGGTCTCTCATATTGAAGTTGCTTATCAGGATCGGTCCCACATCCTACATCTCAAATTCACTATTCGTCATCCTCTCTTTTTTAAATTATAGATGAGACGTTTAATTCATAAATTAAAATTATGTGATTAAAATTATTTTTAATTTATGTATATTTTTCATGAAAAAAATATTATAATAAACTATAAATTATGATTCAAATTATAATTTAAATTCTCAAATTAAACGTCTCAGAAATTGTACAGGTCCCTGAGTCTATGCTTAGACAAGTAAAGCACTCGCCTAAGGCCTTATTTTTAGGAAGGCCCCAAAGTTTTTCCAAAAAGTAGGCCTATATTTTAACCACTATCACAAAAAATTCCACTTTTAAGAAGGCCCCAAATTTTTTTTTATTTTTTATTTTTAAAGTTAGGCCTAACCACTATCATATTTTAAAAATGAAATTTGTCTCCTTCTTTTGTTTTTTTGTTTTGTTTTGTTTTTTTTTTTTTTTTTTTTTTTTTTAGAATTTTCATCTCCTTATTTACTGGAAAGCTTTTTTTTTTTTTTTTTTTTTCTTTTCTTCTCTCTCTTTAAGTTTCCCGGCTGTTAGTGAGATTTTTAGGAATTGGGAGTATCCCAACACATGTATTTGTATTAAGAAAAACATTAAAGAAAAAAGAAACTGAAGAGACTTATAGAAAAAAGAAAAAAAAAAAAAAATTATAAAAAAAAACTCAATCGTCACTCTACTCCCCCTTCCCTGTTCTTACGTTTTATCTTTGTCTTAAAAGAAAAAAAAAAAAAAAAAAAAAAGAAGAAAACAGCTATTCTTCTTCACATGGTATCTTCAATCTCAAAACAAAAATCTTTTCTTTAAGATCTTCACAAGGTTACAATTGCTACTATGTATCTTCTTAATAAATCTCTAGGTTATATATCTTTCTTACTCATTTCTTCTTTATTACTCGCTAAGTATTACTTTTTTTATACTGTTATATTAGCTATTTTATTTTTTATTTTTTATTTTTGTTGGATTATGTTGGTTTGTTTTTTAAACATATCTAAGTTAAGAATAACCATGTCTAATAAAAAAATATGCATCGGGGTATGAAAAACTCAGGAGAAAAAAAAAAGAGAAGAATAGAAAGTTTGATTAAATACCAAAAAGGAGCTCTAAATAAAAGAGGTTTTTTTTTTTTCTTATTTCAAAGTAAAATGTTTTATTAAAAAAGCTTTTTATTTGAAAAAACCCTTTATTTAGGAAGTCCGTGCACGTTTGAGGTGCCGAAAGGAGCAAAGTCATTGTATTGCATTATACGAAGCTGGTTGCAACGCGACCTGATAGACAATTCTTGCTTAGTTGGTCGCTATGCTACCTAAATTTGATCAAACGGGTTGCTACCAACAAGTTGCTCATCATAATCTTGGAGTCCTATTTAGGGACCTCTTCGTCTTCTTGATGATCTCAAATCCAATGGCTTGACTTCAATTTCACATGTTGATTGAAGTTGCTACTACGTTAGCTAATTCATCTTTCTAGTGACCAACCTAGACAAATGGTACAACGATCACCCTTAAACACACTGATTAGTGGTTAGTATAGCGACAACGTGAGGTTGTAGGGCCGCTCGCCTTTTGAGTTTGTGGGTCGCTCACTGCGCAAGTAGCCCTTGAGGCTGTTGAGCTGCTCGAATAGCAAGCAATTTGAGGTCGTGCGCTGCTCACCATGCAAGTCGTCTTGGAGGTTTGAGGGCAAGACTTAAGAGGCCGAGGACTTCTTGTTGGCTTGGTGCCTCATTCGACGTAGACTTACCAACTTTTTATTATATGAGGTCTTTAATAACTTCATACCCTCCATAAAATGCTCGAGTTTACTAGCTATTCTAATGCTTTTTCTAGGTATTAATCTTCTACACATGCATGAAAAAAAAATAAAAATAAAAATTACCGATAAAATACAGAGCAGATTAAAAAAAATGAAAATTTAGCCAAATTAATGCCCTATCAAAAATTTTATCAGGAAAATTCGTTGGTAAGGTATCAAAAATTTAATATACCAGGTAGAACTCAGATTCTGAACACCGGGTCTTTATAGTTCTGTTAAAAGCCTACCAGATCGCTGGTTGTATTGGTCAACCAATCAAGAATGGGATGAACAGTTCCAAAAGAAAGGTTCATCCATACGCAAATACATTTTTTTCTTCTATCCAGGATGGAAAAATTGCTTTTGGAATTTCCAGATACTAATGGAACAAATTTTCATAAAAACAATCCAAATGCTCCAATGCCTTTCACAACTGTTGGATGTCTCATATCTTGCATGTTTTAGCTTCATCAGCATGCACAAGAAACGGAATTGCCGCGGGAAAACTATCAAGTGAAGAACTTTTAACTACCACGATTAATTTTCTTACATTAACAAAACTTCCTCGGAAAAAAAATAAAATAAAAAAATAATACAAACTCTAGCTATTTGGGTACAAGGTGGAAGACAAATTCCACAAAAAGAATTAGCAACCTAACCAAATCAATACACAACATGGCCCAAGACAAGGATTCCCTAGGCAACCAAAAAATTTCATCGCTAGTCCTACACTAGACGCTAAAGTGGAACCCGAGCTCCGCCAGAAAAATTGGGTAAAACAAATTGGTAAAATGAAGCCAAAGTTCAGATCATTCGACCGCTAGCACTTTGATGCTGTTTGTCGCGATTTTCCTCCATAATTTTTTGTATCTCTTTTTCACTGGCCACAATTAGACGTTTGACAAAATCATAGGTGGTAAGCCTAATGCTGCAATGGAAAAAAAAGGAGTGGATAATCAGATAATGAAAGCACAGGAGCCGCAGCATTAGCAGAAATCCACACATTGTAGTAAACTAATGATAAGAGGGAAAAAAAAAAATGCCATGAAGATAAAATGCGGAAAAAGTCTTTGACAAGAACAAAGCCATCGACACTACATAAGTTGAAGGATTATTCTCACTGATGCCCCCTAAACTTTAGAGTCATCCCAGTTTGCCTCCTGAACTTTAAATTGTTCTCACTTAGCCCTTTTTGTTGTAATTTCTGTTAAAATTAGATGGAAAAACATGAGGTTAAGTGTGATCGTGTGGTTTTTATCTGTTTCTTTTTTACATATATCCAATCAGAAGACCACGTGACTGTGTTATTCACTTTTTTTCTATTTGTTTTTAACAGAAATTGCGACATAAAAGGTTAAGTAGAAACAATTTAAAGTTCATGGGGTACAATGAGAGTTTTTAAAGTTCAGGGGGCAAATTGAGAATGATCTTAAAGTTCTAAGTTGTATTACGTAATATGTACTCATTTCATTCCAAGAGTTTCTAACCCACACAAAATTTATATTAGTTTCAAAGGATAAGAAAATAAGCATAATACTTAAAAACATGACCGCGAGAGCAGCATAGATTGCGCCTGACAGGCGAAGATGTAAACTAAAAGGAAAACAAAACACAAAAGATGTAAAACCTGCTATTAGGTAGAGTTTTCAAAGCATTGGGCAAAAAACCTCGATATAAGCCTATCCATCCACCTCGAGCCACAATTCCTGTATGACCAAGACCAAGACAGACACAAGTTATATTAACTACTGACTTCTTAGCAAGGAAAGTTCTGGAACTCTTAACGCCAAACTTCTATTTGTTCTATTAAGTAACACCTTTAGGAAACACACTGATTCGACTGAACACTCACCAGCATTGAGTTGATTCAAAGAAGTAAAAAGTTTAAAATCACACATGCAATTTCTGAAATAAACTACATTTGGGAATGTGCAAATATACAGAGAGGGAGAGAGAGAGAGAGAGAGAGAGAGAGAGAGAGAGAGAAGTTCAATCACAGTTTTCCTACAAAGTCACAAGGAGACCATCATAGACAGGTTTAGTAACATGATTAAATATGAGGCTTGTATTCCACAGGTGGTAATAACAACCTTCCCTTATAAAAGATAAATAAATAAATGGCAATTAGTGCCTAAAACTTACCTGTAAAGGCATCTAAAACAGTCTTGTAAGGTGTGCCCTTCATTTGCATCTGTCTTCTCACAGTATCCAAAGGATAACATGTGAGCGTGGCAAGAGAAGCTGACACCAATGCTGTTACAAGAGAGGCTTCAGCTTTCTTTTGAAAGTTCTCTGGCAGAGCTTTCTTCACCCTGTCATCAACATAACACAACAGTATGTGCCAACTTATATTATGGTTTTGTTTTTTTTTTTTTTTAATTTCAATATAAAAGGGAAAGTAAGTGTAAGTATACTCACAAGTCGAAAACACAAAAGTTGACAGCAATATATGGAGCAATTCCAATTAGAGAAGGCCCTAGACCATAGTAAAAAGCTGCTACTCCTTCCTCTCTTAGCATGTTCAATGCAATCTGAAAAGAGCCCATCAGATTTTTTTTTTTTGCTAAAACCATCAGAATTCATCCTTCTATGGACTATGGAGAGGTCATCTTGTAATTATAATGTTTGTAAATCATACCTCAGACATGGTTCGATATCCTGGTTCAACTGCTAGGCGTAACCTCAGAACATCTAATGGGTACGTTATCTACAAACGGACAAACAACAGTGAATACTTTAGGCATGTATCACAGGTAGAAAGATGTACAGAGTGACAGTATCTAAACACAAAAAGAAACTTGTTCCCAATTAAAGCATGGGCACGTTCCCCCGGAACCAAATAGGAAATAAAAGTCATTTGACTAATAATTTTGGATCCCATTGCAATAGTACTCACAAAAGTGGATGTCATGCCCGCACAAGCACCTGCCGCAAGCCTTCCAATTACAGAGAGCTCTCCATCTTCCCCCCTAAATAACTTCTGTAGACTCAAAAGTTTATGTAATTTAATTGCAGATGCATATAATTCGTACTGAGATTTTCTTGAATGTGGTTGAAAATTACCTTGTAGGTTTCATAGGCAAAAAGTTGGACGGCACTATAAGGTATGATCCGTATCACCTGGACAATTCAAAAGAAATTCTTAAAAATTGATGTAGCTGAAAACCATAATCAACATTACCTGGCAAAATAAAATTTGAAATTGTCAATGGATATTGACCTGAGGGAGGTTGCCTTTCCAGTACCCTTTTATACCCTCTTCCTTCCCTATCATTGTTATGGCCTGCAGGGAACACACTGTTATTTGACAATAAGAGGTGAGCCAAGAGGACAGTGTCAACTACAGATGTCAAGGAAGATGTTTTCTATCCATACATACTTAGCGTCCACGTAAATCGAGAAATAAGGAATTAAATATTGGCAAAACTAACAAACATAAAGAACATAAGCAAACTACTGGATTTTTTAAGCAAGGGATTATAGTTAACCTTCTCTCTCCTCAATCGTTATCATCTTCAGAATCTTCCACTATGGCACTGCCTAAGCATATACTTATTGACAATTTGACATATGATAAAGCCAAGGACATGAACGTCAATGGGCACTAATCCACTATGAACCTCTCATATTAAAGAATTCCGCAACATTGCAGTCTTTTCGGCAAAAGACAAATAGATGAATCAGCAAGAAAGTCTCAAATTATTTTTCCTCACCAGGATAAAGTTGAAACACTAAATGGAACACAATATTAAAAAACAATAGAAGCATCACGCTACCATGTAGAAGGATGATGCAAGGAGTACAAATATAACATAAACTCTTTTCAAGAAAAATGGCTCAAACATTTATAGGGATCTCAACAGTTGATACCAACTCCCGTGCCAATAAGTTGTCATCTTTTTTCACTGGTAGATGCAATCATTCGACATTAATTGTACAAGTTTTTGAAGACCTACCAATAAATAAGTGACAAACTCACATGCCAGGTAGGTTGGTATTAAAAAGCTGAGATTGGAGTCACGTCCCCAACATTATTCTTATTTCACTCATTTTGCTTATCCTAATTATCAGTTTTCCAATGAAATCATGAAATATTGTACAGTATTAAAAATAATGATAAGATCACTTGGAATAATTTATGTCTAAGGTATAGATGATGATAAAAGCTAGCACTATCATGGAAAGCTTGATTGTAGGACAAATTTATACAAATCAAGGTCAGAGGAAAAGAAGCATAACATACCTCAATGAAACCAATCGCCTTCTTAGCACTTTCTTGTCCAACTCGTACCCCATGAGTCTGCAAAACAGATCAATTTATCTATTCAATTTATTGCTAAGCAATTTCCAAGCCATACTCATTGCTTAACATTGGCAAAACCAAGCAAATTTGAGAACGCTCAGCAAAATCACAGTGCATTAGCACCTTCGCTAAAAGACTTAACTATAAGGGAAGACATATTATTAAGTTGATCTGGCCTATCACATTGTTATGCAGTAATCCACAATACAATGGTACATCTACCAAAATTTTAAACCTCATGAGATGTTTTATGAATTACCCATTTTGTTTTGATGAATAAGAATTTAGAAATCTTCACATCTTGTACAAACAACACAAGCATATAAAAGGAGATGGATACAGTGAAAGTGGAATACAAGGAAAGGAAAAACATCAGTACCAAGAAGGTCCAACAGATTTGTATTCATATTGAAAACAAAAAAAAAAAAAAAAAAAAGGAAAAGGAAACGAGTCATGTTTACGTGTAATGTTGATCCCGCATTACATACATGGAACAGGTAGAAATAAAACAGCACCAAGATGGCCTGATTCCCAAGCAAATCTAATCCAATAAACTTCGTTTTAGAGTGACAAAACAATACTTATTTCCCAATGATATCTAACTCAAGATTCTGAAAGTGGATTAAAGAAAAATGAAAACAGTGCACACCCAAGATAGTTCAAGGATATCTAATAGAAATCAAAATCAGAAATGAAGAACATAACAATCAATATCAACACTTTCGCCCAGACGTTGGCACCCAAGAGAATACAAGAAACATGAAATTCAAATCGCAGGTTTTTTACGTGTAATCCGGCCATACTTAGGAAATCAGAAATCATTATTCATTTAACTTAGCAATAATGGAAAGTCAAAAGTTGAATTTCGAAATCCACAAAATTCACCAGTGTCGTTTTCATCGTACATATTCAGAAAACCAAATTATTACGCCCCACATTTTCTCAGAATCCAAAGGGAAACTCAACAGAAGCACCATGCGCACCAAAATTTCAAAATCGAAACATAAAATTCCGAAATGATACACCGTAGGCAAAAGAATTGAACAAATACGATAAATCAAACGAAAACCTGCATAAGGAGCTTGATGCGGTCGAGCGGAGCCGTGACGGTCTTAGCGGCGGCACCGGCAATCGCTCCGGCGGCGAATAGCGCGGCGTCCTTGGGCACCAAAGCGAGTATCGCCAACGGATGCTTCACGAGCTGAGCCGGCGAGGGCGCGAACTCCTTCTGTTCTCCCTTTTCCACCACCGAAACGCACGCGAAATTACAGGCTCTTCGACTGCCACTGCCACGGCCTCTCCCACCACCATGGAAACTGAGCTGCATGTTCTTCCTCCAGAGCGGTTCGTGGTCCGTCGTCTCGAACGGAGTGCAAGAAGAGGAGGCCTTCAGGCTAGGGATATTCCGCCATGAAAGCACGGGTTTGGAGGTCTCTTCGGTCATAACTGGGAAATTGTAGGTGCGAGGAAAGAGATAAGGAAAGGAGGGAGAGGCAGTTGGGGAGAGAGAGAGAGAGAGAGAGAGGGCACAGAGTGCGAAAAGCACTTTGTAAGTCTCTGTGTGTGGGCGGGTATATGAATAGAAATAACACGTTCCAAATTGCCATTTCCTTTTGAATCCGTTTTAGATTAGTTTTTTTTTTTTTTTTTTTTTTTAAGGAATAAATAAATGGGAAGTTACAATAAATTGTAGATATTTTTTTTATTAAGTTAGTTAATAGCGGTGAATTTTAAATTTATCAAATTTAATTGATGATCAAACTTATTAAACTAAGTTTTTTGTGCCTCTATTTACACACTTTATTACTTTTCACATACTTTTTTTTAATATTATTATTTTTATAATGTATTTTACACGTATTATCATGTTAAAAATATTTAAAAAATTTATTATTTATTGAATAATAAGATATTTATTTATATATTATTTAAAAAATTTTAAATTTATTTAAAAGATAATATATGTAAAGATAACAATTGTAAAGCAAGCAACAATATATTTTTTAAAAATATAAAAAAATTCAAAATGTAAAAAAAAAGAATTATAAAAAAATAAAGATAATAAAGTTAAAAAAAGAATAAAACAAGGGGAGCAACTGCCACATAAAAAATAACTTAAAAACTTTTTTATTATGTATTGTTAGATTAGGGTAAAACACCCATTAATAAAATTACTTTTATTAACTTGCAGGAGAATCCTACCTCTATAGAACTACCTGTACTAGCTGGCTGGCACGACAATTGGAGACAAATCAACTGTGGAGGCGATATTCTCCGATTTAAAAAGATAAAAGTCTCGTTTAATTTATTAATTTAAATTTTTAATTTATATTAAGATATAATTTTATATAAGAGTTTTTTATTATAATAAAAAAATTAAATATGATGTATCTGAGAGTTTTTTATTATAACAAAATTAAAATTTTAAATTTAATTGAATAAATAATGAGATAAAAAATTTCATTCTTTTACTCAAAAATTGTGTTGCAGCCTCAATATCAAGTAGGGAAGTTAATGAGGTTAAACAAAAAAAAAAAAAGATGATCTGTGCTTTGAATGTGCCAAATACATAATCACAGTTAAGCATTTAGGAGCTACCTATTAGTTGATTTTTTTTTTTTTTTTCTGGTGTTGGAAGAACAAAATTGACATAAAAAAAAAAAAAAGAAAAAGAAAAGTTTGATTGGTGGGTAGATAAAAAAAAGTAAAAAGGAAAAAAACTACAATTTAGTTTTAGGAATTTTTTTTAATTTTTAAAATGGGTGTAACAAGTAGAATAGGATGTTGGGAATTGTGTCCTAAAAGTCTCAGATGTGATAGGATATTTAATAAAAGAATTTATTCATTATTTTATGTGCATATATTTATTAATATTTTATAAATATTAATGAAAATTTCATGATTATTTATGTGACCTTAAACATTGTATATAAGTATTATATATGAAAGGATAATGTTTAAGAATAATAATCAAAATGATGTACATAATGAATTTAATTAAAGTTCGAAATCTTTAATTAAAACATTATTAATATATGTCATTCTCATTTAGAATGGAACGGTGTTATCGGCACTGTTAATATGACGAGATATTGAATGAGTGTATTTCGCATGATGAGATTATGTGGAACAAAGGCACATACACAATATGAATTTCTAATAATTTCTGTTAAGTATAGAAATTATAATTGAGTCTACTGATGATCATATATAGAATGATCTTAATCACGAGTTCTTAACAGACTCATATTTATGGATTTGTGTCTTTTGATTTACTCGGTACGAATTCTGAGATCCTGAATCCTATTCATTGTATTTTGGAGACATGATGAAGTATGTAGCCGAGAATGTTATTACACGAGATGAAATCCATTCCTTCTTGAGAAAGAAGTAAATAAATAATTCTTTTGAGGGTTGATTCGGTACTTGGACTAATAGGAGCTCTGATTCATAAATGTGTTTTATGAATCACTGTCCATTAGAGAATCAATTGTACTCAATGATAAAGATGTAATTAGAGAGGTTAACGGATTTTACTTAGCTCTAATTATGAATTATTTATGGAGGATTGATCTATATGCAGTGACTATATCAAATGGACACTTCATAGTTTAGAAGTAATTTATATATATAATTTTGAGAGTGCAGTTTCAAGTTTATAATGGAGTAACTATTAGAATTAATATAATTAATTAATTAATTAAAGTATTTAATTAATTATTAATTTTATTAGAGCTCGGGATTATAAGTTCATTAGTCTCCGCGTCGTCCTAGTAATTCTACAAAAAAGTACCCCCAAGGACTCAGCTAAGAAGATGGTGAAGAAGTCGCGCATGAAGGCTTTCGTCGAGCTCGTCAACTACCAGCACCTCATGCCGACTCGCTACACCCTCGACATTGACCTCAAAGATGTCGTCATCTCTACATGCTATGTGTTCACACTTACAGGAGGAGCTATGAGCTGGATTTCGAAACTGCAGTCAATTATAGCATTATCTACAATAGAAGCAGAATATGTGACGACTACACAAGCTTACAAGGAAGTAATTTGGACTAAAAGGTTATTGGAAGAGCTCGGGCACAAAGAAGAGAAGATTATTTTGTTTTGTGACAACCAGAGCGCCTTACACATTGCAAGAAATCCAACATTTCATTCCAAGACGAAGCACACAAGAGTTCAATTTCACTTTATTCGTGAAGTAGTGGAAGAAGGAATGTGGATATGTAAAAGATTCACACAAAAGAGAACCTAGAATATGCGTTGACTAAGCCACTAAATACCCACAAGTTCAAATGGTGTAGATTCTCGTGTGGCCAAGCAGAAACATAAGCAAAATAACAGTGACAAGATAGAAAGGATGGGGTGGAGACATGATTGACTCTCAATCAAATCTTCAAATGGGTGTAAGCGTTGCCTAATAAGTCAAATGCAGCCATAACTTTTGAAGGAAAGAAGAAAAAAAGGGAGAGAGGAAGAATAAGTCAGCACCAAATTTGGTGCTGACATTGAGAGAAGAGCTAGTTCTCAAGAGAGCTTAGCTATAAATAAAACTCCTCCCTTTCTCAGTTTCGCATCACATTCTCACCATTTAGAGAAAATTTCCATAGTGTAAGAGAAATTTAGGATGCGTTTGAAATTCGTTTCAAAATGATTTTGTTTTTTGTATGAAAATTGAAATGAAAACGTTTTCAATCTCAGACAGAAAGCATTTTTGAAAATGCGTTTAGTAGTTTTATCATAAGATTATTTTCAGTATAAAAAAATTCATTAATATCTCTCTCTCTCTGTTCGAGAGAGGAGAAAACGAAAACAAAAAATGAAAAATGACTAAAAGTCGTTTTTCATTTATCTCTCATTTTACACTAAATTAAAAAATTATTTTCATTTCCGTTTTTTGTCTTTAATTGTGAAAAACACTGTTTTGGAATCGTTTTCATTTTTTTCTCAAAAAATGTGAAAAATAAAAACAAGAACAATTCCAAACACGACATTAGTTTCTCCAATTTTTCTTTTTTTGTGAGGTGTTTCTCATATTTACGTAAAAGAATGGTTATTATTGTTCTCTCCGTGTAATTTAGAGAGAATGTTGTAATTTTCATTTTTCATAGTGAAAACCTTCTACACTTGTCCTGTAATTTTTACCCTTCTCTTTTGAGAATTTTTCACGTAAAATATTATGTGTCCATATTATCTTAATTTTTATTCATTTCTTATTTTATCAAGAGATTTACCAACACTCTACTCTCCAGTCCAAGGACAAGGTCACTGCCTTGAAGGAGACCAAAAAGTGCCTCGAGGAGAGGTTCATGATTGACAAGAACATGTGGTTCTTCACCAAGCTTAGGTTTTGAGCTCTCTGATGAACGATATGCAGTTGTTTTCAAAATTTTTTTATTTTTATTTTTTTTTAGATTTGTTCAATTGCACCCAAACTCAAAAAAAAAAAAAAAAAAAAAATTAAACTTAAGTTACAACTTTATTCAAGTTCATATTTTTTTGTAAAATTTGAATTTGAACTTGAGTTTGAACTTGAATTTGAGACTAAAATTTGAGTTCAAGTTTCCATTTAAACTTAAGTTTCTAAACTCAAATTCAAATTAATGAATAATATTTTTTTATTTTTAAAAACGCCATAACAGTTTTATTTTAATTCTGATTGAAATAATTTTTTTTATACTTTCACAATAAAAAGACAAATAAAACCCCTTATATATCTTATTAAAATTTTTTATTAAAATATTATTTAAATATAAATATAAATTTTAACCTACTCGAATATATTTTTAATTTAAATTATAACTCAAAATGTACACATTTAAACACAAATTTAAATTTAAATTTTAATTCAAATTATACTTAAATTAAGATCAAATGAACACTTATTAATGGCCTAATTAGTGGTTTTGTGGAGACATTTTGTGGTTGCGTTGCATTTTCGTTGTAACACTTGATTGAAATTTGAAACCTCTTCTCTCTCGTAAGAACTCAGACCTTTTTTTTTTGTTAGCTCAACATAAAAACTCAGACCTTATCTATGGGTGTGGTCAGTTTCCATTTCAAACACAAGAACCCAATCATCATCAACACAACAAAATCATCAAATTCAAATTCAATCCCACAAAAACATACGTGTATACAAGCAATTCAATCCGAGCTATCCAAAACCCTAACATTAGAATCCCCAATTTTCAAACCCAAAGCCCAATCTGAGCACCCTCTCGAGTCGGACCAAAACGAAGACGTAACAGAGATTCATGACTTGGTGTGAGTTGGGGCTGCTGTGATGCCTGGTTCGCACGAGGATGAGGACGAACGACGGTGAGGGTGGCAGGGTCTGGGTCGCACAAGGGCGGGGTCGAAGGGCCTTGGTAGGGCGGCGGCCGGAGGGATGAATTTACAGATCTAGGTTTTTATTTTTTGTTTTCTTTTTTTAATTCGGGTTTTTTTTAACATAATTAATGTTCTCATTTGCAGGTATTTGAATGAGATTTGATTTGGATATGTTTGGGTTTATTGTTTTGAAGATGTTTAGCTTTTGGTGTGTTTTGGGGGCAGCTATGTTCGTCTGCAACACAGGAGGAAGAAAACTTTTTTTTTTTTGAAAAATAATCAATTGTTTTATTTATTTTTTAATATTTAAGTTATTTTTTTAAATTTTTTATTCGAATTAAGATATAATTTTAGGAATGGTCTTTAGTCCGGTAATAACTATTTACTTGACTCATCCGGTAAGTGATTTTCAACCGATCGAAAGAAATAGACAGAAGGGATTCATCACGTCCTTGCAGAAGCATTCGTAGGTGCTAGCTTTCGTACACTGCAAGTAGCAGCTTCTATTGGCCATGTGTTTAACGAAAAGAAAAGGGAGAAGGAAGAGTGAGGTTGGTAGCCACGTGTATATATGAGAGACAAGGGATGATGTGAGAGACAAAGGAGATGGTTGTAGAGAAAAAATATATTAAAAAAATGTGGAACCCAATTTAAAAAAAAAAAAAAAACTCTTTCTCTGGACAAAATAGAGAGAGGCTTAATTAGTAAAAAAAAAAGTGTGAGGCTTAATCGTTTATGGAAGGGGAAAGATTTTAGTAAAAGTAGCTATTTTTACAGTTTTACAATAAGCGAAAGAGCTATTTATACCACCTCAAGTTCTGAAATTAAATTACAAATTTAACAAAAGTGACTGAGCAAGTTTATTGAAAATACAGGCAAGCATTACTCGTGAGCTAACAATTGATGTTGGTGCCAGTTTTCTCAGTGCTAAGGTTGTCATCTTTGAAAGCGAGTTTAAGACAATAGTTGCCGATATATGCGTGATTATGTGGATGGTGGACAACTTTAAAGAGGAGAATTGCTCATTGACTATTTACGGAAAAACGTTTGTCCCCACAACGGAGTTGTTTGGTAAAATTATGGGTTTGTTTGATGGGGAGGATGACTTAAAACAACAAGACGCCGATGAGGAAGTGATTAACTGGAAAAAAACAAATCAATAACATGAAATACA
Source organism: Morus indica (assembly GCA_029231665.1). Classification (NCBI taxonomy): domain Eukaryota; kingdom Viridiplantae; phylum Streptophyta; class Magnoliopsida; order Rosales; family Moraceae; genus Morus; species Morus indica. The sequence continues at coordinate 2,784,812 of JACAGA010000012.1, forward strand.
AACAAATAAACCAATATACATATTAAAGATGAGTCTCTAATCCGACATATCAATTTTACCTGATTGATCCGCTCAAAAATTGTGGCCATCAGATTTACACCTTTTGTACTTTTTACTTGTTATCTACTATTTAAGGCTTAAGAAAACCAAGTTTAATTTGTGTTTATATTTATGTCATTCACCTTTCGTATTTTTTACTTATTTGTTATTTACTATTTTCTCTTACTTAAGGCTTAAGAAAAAAAAGGTTTAATTTGTGTTTCCATTTATGTTATTTACCTTTTGTACTTTTTATTTATGTGTTATGTACTAGTTTTGTGTTTCTATTTATGCCCTTATCATTTTTTTTATTTTTAATATACTTGTTATCTATTGTTTTCTCTTACTTAAGTCTTAAAAAGAAAACAGTTTAATTTGTGTTTCCTTTTATGTTCTTCACTTTTTGTACTTTTTACTTATTTGTTATATACTGTTTTCTCTTACAAAAAGTGGTCAAATTACAAAACTCATTTGTAATATTAAGAAAAATATTAATATTTTAAGAAAACATTTTCTCTTACTTAAACATAGTTTCTAAATCTACAAAACTCATCCCATTAAAATAAGCTGTGCGGTCTAAATATTAAGAAAAATAATAGAGTATGACAATTAGTTAGAACTTATTTGTTTACATCATAAAATTATTTTTCTAATAGACAATAAATATAACAGTCAAATTCATGCAATTGCACGTGCCTACTTTTACTAGTTTCTTAAAAAAATTGAAAATATTTTAAGACATTAAAATATTTAACGGAAAATAATAAAATAAAAAGTTCATGATTTTTTTTCTAGATTTATTACATTTTGATTAAGTAAAAGAGTATTAAGGTCATTTTACATCTTAAAAATCAACTTTAGAGTATCAAGAATATGTTTTTTAAAAACGTTGAAATATCATTTTAATATTATCAAGAACACAAGATATTAAAAACATGTTTCGCTATATACATTCTTGCTTACGTTCATTAACATGAAATACAACAAATTAGTCAATATACATATTTTTATGCTATGTGTTCACTTAATTGCTATTAAAAATACATATTTTGAAGATTAATATACATTGTCATTTCTTATAATTTAACATATACATCTTTACATATAAATATACACACCTTACATATAAATATACACAAAAACAACAAAATTAAACATTTACCATTTCAGTCTGGTAGATAGTGAGTACCGAATTAAAGACCTTGCCTATAATTTTATATTAAAATTCTTAATTATAATAAAAAAATTAAATATAATTTTTTATAAAATTTTTTAATTATAATAAAATTTAAATTAAAAATTTAAATTAATAAAATGAATGAGATCTTAATATTTTTCACTAACCCTTAATAAAATGTCATGTCTATAGATCTGTCAGAGTTATAGCCAGAAGCAAATAGTGAGGACGTTTTGAATTACCTTTTTATACATTATGAGGTGTTTCAAACTATTTTAAAAAAATTAAAAGACATTTTAAAATACGGTACATAAATAAGAGATAATTATGAAAATAATTCTATATTATATTACGATAAAATTCCAAAAGTAGGTTATTTGCTACAAACTTTCTTGGGCTCGTTTGGACTTCAATGGTGACCCATTGCCCCAAGTCAATAATAATAGTTATTTTTTGATATTTTTGAAAATATGCTTGAATTATATAATTTTAATTTGAGTGAAGATATAATTTTATATGAGAATTTTTAATTATAATAACAAAATTAAATATAATTTTTTATAAGAATTTTTAATTATAATAAATTAAAATTGATAAAATGAACGATACTTTAATATTTTTAATTAACCCTTAATAAAATGTCATGTCAACAGATCTGTCGAAGTTATAGCGGGAAGCAAATAGTGAGGATGTTTTGAACTACTTTTTTATACATCATGAGGTGTTTTAAACTGTTTTAAAATATTAAAAGACATTTTAAAATATGATACATAAATCAAAGATAATTATGAAAATAATTCTATATTATATTACGATAAAATTCCAAAAGTAGGTTATTTGCTACAAACTTTCTTGGGCTCGTTTGGACTTCAATGGTGACCCATTGCCCCAAGTCAATAATTATTATTATTTTTTCCGTATTTTTGAAAATATGCTTGAATTCATCACCTATTTGATGTGCTTTTTTTGGGGATAATTTCACGATAAATTTTCTTTTCTTTCCTTAGAATTAGTTTTATGTCTTTATCATTTATTTTATTGTAAATGACGAGGAGTGGAAAGGGCTCCACCCTACCTTTATTGGGTTGGATTCGACCCACATTAGACGAGCGATGGGGTAAGTCAGTTTAAGGTCTCGTTCACTTCACCGATTTGAGTTTAGAATTTGAGTTTTGTTACAGTAAAAAATTTTAAAAAATAGTCACATCTAACTTTTTACTCAAAAACAGTCACATCTAACTTTTTACTACAGTAAAAAGTTATCACATAAAATTACATCTCAACTTGAATTATAAACTCGAATCAATGAAGTGAATGGAAATATGTAATAGAATGGAGTAATTAATTGTAAGTAATAGAATGGAGTAATCAATTGTAAGTCACTAATATACCCATTCACTTCACTGATTCGAGTTTGTAATTCGAGTTGAGATATGATTTTATGTGAGAGCTTTTTACTGTAGCAAAAAAATTAGATGTGACTGTTTATGAGAACTTTTTACTGTAACAAAACTCAAATTCTAAACTCGAATCAATGAAGTGAATGAGACCTTGTGTAGTGTTGAATGAAGCATAAAATTTAAGTTTATCGATGATTGTTTTACGTGTATAATATCGAGTGAGTCATAAATAGAATTTAAACTAAATGATTGTTTTAATTAAAATCTTGTAGGTTAAAAAAATTAATGTTCTTAATCCCGAGTTTTCCGAAAAAGCTCTTATCCTTAGATTTTACAATTTTTAAATTACTCAAGAATAAGAATTCATTCAATAATTCTATAATTTCATAATTTGGAAATGTGGAAAGAATTTATTCGATAATTCAATAATTTTTCATTTTGAAAATGTGAATCTTTGGTAATGATTAATTGATACAATGACATTGGAATTTATGTCTCCGTCAGGAGTTAATAATTTCACTTGACTTTGTCTAAGTAATTGATCACTTGAATGTTTAGCAAAAGTAGTCTATTTAGAATCAACATTTCTTAGTGTGCCATGAGTTACACTATGTGTGCAAAATAAATTTTATTTTTTATGAATTAATATAATATTTGGAGTCAAATTTTAAGTCGTTAATAGAGTGACCTCGAAATTTCATTGTCCGGTGTGATTTTATATTAAACTAAATATTGAAAATCAAATGATATAAGTTACTGAGATCCTTATAGTATCTCTTATATTATGGTACAAAAATGAAAAATAGATAGAGAAAAAAAAAGTTATTGTTAGGGAAAAAATTTGAAGCTAATTCATCTTTGAAGAAAGTTGAGTGGAGGAAACGACTAGACATATAACAACTTGAGGACGAATCGACTGTAGACTTGTAGGGACTATCGTGGATAAATTAGAAAAGGGGCATCCTTAAAGTCCACGAAGATCCGAATAATTAAGGGGACGTTTAGTTGGAGGGTTCAAACCATGATTTGGTTTGTTACAGTATTTTCTTTCATAAAAAATTCACGTAAATTAAAAATGATTCTAATCTCATGACCAAACGTCTCCTAAATTAGGGAACAAAGGCAAGGATCAGATTAAGATGGTAGAAGAAGCTTTCCCAAAACAATTGACGAAACAAGTAACAAGGAAAGTCAATTGAAACCAAAAATGAAAACTTTCTATTCCGCCAATCAACAACCAATTAGCTTGAGGAAAAGGCAACTTAGGAGGCTCAAATCATCTCTTATAAATATGGAATTGATACCACATTGTATAATCAAATCTCACCCTAAATTATCTCTCTTTTTAAATTCTCTCTCACCATTATAATTGTATTTTTCTTATAGTATAGTGAAATCTTGAGACCACAGTAGATGCAGTCTTCACATTGAAGGTGAACAACTATGAATTTATGTGTTCATTTATTCTTTTGCACTTCAATTTCTCGTTCTAACATTTGATTAAGTTGAGACTGATCAACCAGCCAATTCTTGATCGATGCTTGAAAGTCATTGGCGCTCTAAACAAATTTAATTTTAGAGTTCACCATCTAAAGTTATAGATTTTAAAGTATAATAATAGTTATAGACTTTGTATTGAGATGTTTATGGTGCATACCACAAGAAATAGGTGAAGATCGACTCTTATCACATTCCGTGGTAGAATAAAAATAAAACTAAAAAGGCTAAAGTACCCGCAAATAAATAGGGTTTTTCTGAGTAGGATTTTTTTTTCTCCTAACTGATCTCTCTCTCAACTTTGTCGCTCTCTCTCCTCATCCAGTCACTGATTGGTCAACTTGAAAGTCGCTGAAGACTTTTCTTGTCCTCGAAAGCTCCCAGATAGATCTCATCGTGGCTAGATCCACTGTGGTGCCTCTACCTCCGTGAGATTCCGTTGGCTTCAAAGAGGGACGACGAGACGACCACACAAAGACCGTCATCGGTGCATCACGGTCGCCTCTTAAGGCATCCACAATTGTCACCCCTTCTCTCACCGCTATCCTCTTACATCATCTGTGTGAGACCAAAGATCTCCCTTATAACGGAGATCTATAATTAGATCTGAATCTGACAGCAAATAAAAGAGCTCTCACGACAAAACTTCGATCTTTGACAATGCTTTTTAACCAGATCTTTGATGGAGAATGCGAAGACATTTGCTATATTTTTTTTTATTTTTTGTGTTTTTGTGATTATCATGTATTAGATTTTTTTTTTTTTGGTATTTTGTGTCTGTTTAGTTTACTGATTTGAGTTTTTAATTTAAGTTGAAATGTAATTCTATGTGAGAATTTTTTACTGTATTAAAAAAGTTAAATATGACTGTTTTTTAAAATTTTTTTACTATAACAAAATTCAAATTTTAAATTTGAATAAATGAAATCAACGACACTTTATTGATTTTTAAGGATTTTTGTGATTTTATTTTATGTTTATTGGTAAAAAATGGTTGTAGTATGTCCGGCCGTAACAGATGTCAGCAGTAACGTTGATTTTGTTGTTGTTGCAGATTTGACAGTTATGAGCCGATAAATCAATTGGTGATAAGCTGGTAGCTCATATCACGATTGATATCAATTGCTATCACGGCGGAAACCCATTAGAATCTTCGGTAACTCGGCGGTTATAGACTAGTAACTGGTATCACAGTGAATACAAGACAATATCATTACATATACTAACTAATATCTTAAGAGTATATTTGATGCTTTAAATATAGTGGGATGAATGATTGTAACATTTTCTGCAAATAATTTTTCCCCATGTAATAAGTCAATCCAAACCTTAAATCTTTTTGGTATTCCTGTAAAGAGTCTCTTTGTATATATATTTTTTTGAGATCTTGGACATTTTGGTGGACTAGATCTAGGCCCAGTGTGGCATTATTAAGCTCAATTAATAAGATAATGTATAATTATAGAGAAAATCAAAATAGTTGATTTATTACAATATTAAATATAAAAATTGAAGACATAAAATCGAATTTCAAATAGTTAGTTATTAGTTTGAAAAAATCTATAACAAACAATAAAGTTGTTTTTATTTATTTATTTAGTTTAGATAAGAATAAACAATTAAACTTTTTGCTTGAACTAACTTAAAATTATAAACAAACGTATATATTGTCTACACTCTGACAACCAGACTTAAGGGTGTGTTTAGTTGAGTGGAAAGAAAATGAATAAAATCAAGTTTGATTTTTAGTTGGATTTATAAGAAATGAATTGTCATTCCTTTCTCATTGGGAGGAATAGTCATTTCAAGTTATTTTTTTGTTTTTTGTTTCATAATTACCATTCAATATTATAATATAATTAAAATATATTATATAGTAGTTATATATATATTATAGTATAATATAATATAGTTGTAAGTATTAATTATATTATAACTGAAATATTATTGTTTCTCATATAATATTATAATATTTTTTAATAATATTATAATTATATTAATAATTAATAAATTATTATATTCTATATCATAATTATATAATAATAGTTTTATTGTATGATATAATATAATAATTATTATATAATATATTATAATATAATATAGTTGGAATCTTAATTATATTATAACTAAAATATTATTATTTCTTATATTTTATAATATTATAATTATATTAACGATTTTAATAATATTATTATATTATATATCATAATTATATAATATATTATATAATAATAATTTTATTATATTATATTAATTATATTGATATATAAAATATTAATGTTATATATAATATAAGGATAATTTTGTTAATATGAAAATATTCACGTTCTATTCTTCTTAAAATTACAATCAAATACATGAATTAATTTTCTTTTTCATTCCATTACTATTCTCATTCCTATAACTATATTACTATTATTCCACCGCAACCAAACGCACCTTAAGCGTGTTACAAGTTAGCAAGAGAAATCCACTTGTTGATCACATGTTGAACTCGTCAGGTCTGTTTTGTTGATTTCTGTAAACCTAAAGTTTATATTTGTATAGCTCAAATATACAATTTATTGTACCGTTTTAATCGCATTTAGATCAAAGAAATTTAGAATGGTACTTTTTTTTTTTGAAGTAGATTAGTTATGTACTTTATCAGTCACAAAAAATTTGTAACATATAATAACTATACTCCTCCATCCATAAGATTGGTATGAAAAGTTGGATTGCAAACCCAAACAACAACAGTTTCCATTTAATTAAGATTGATATCTTATCTTATTTTGTTCATTACAAGAGCGAAATCTGTAGCCCTTGTGGTACATATACTACTTATAGATCATTGTAGATCATAATATAACAAACACATACAAAAAAGCAAAAAGAAACAAAGCTCAGATATGAAATAAAAGTCCACTCTGAGAGATCACGCATGTGTACACATATTGAGATGTTCACCTTGGTATCCCAATCCCTCTCTCCCAAATTTGAAAGCACATAACCGACGATCATCACAGTTAAGCAAAACCGAAAAAAGGCGTTGCTTCCCGGCAGGCGACCGATCGAACCGAGGCCAATCAAAATATGAAAGAATAACAAATGCATCCCAATTCTCTCTCTGTCTGCTGATCAAGTTCATTGAAGCCTTTCCTCATTCAACCAGCAATATTGACGACCCAGACAGGGCCGAAAGCTGCATGTCCAAATAAATAATAGTTAGCACAATTAATGTTACTGATATTAAAAAAAAAATCACGTAAATTATAAAATAGAAATAACAAGTAAACTTACTTCTTAAGCCGATCTGAAGAGCACTTCGGTCGCTTTGGGTACCGTTGGCAAGTTAACATTGTTTCCAGGGTCTGTGAAAAGATTTAAAAAAAAAAAAAAAAAAAGATTCAACTTAAGTTGTTATTTTGTATAAAACCAAAAAAATTAATGTTTATTTTTTGTTTCTAAATTAAGTACTTACGAAGTGGGGTTTTGGATACGAAAAAGCAGGCCCCAATGACAATGTAGCATAGCAAAAGAACCAATCCCTTCATGTAGTGAGAAGTTCCATCCTATAAAGTGTACAGATATTAATTAAAATATACTGCATGTAAGTGTACGGCGTAAATTAAAAATAAAAAATAAAAAATAAAAAAAACACAGCTGTGAGAGGTGTTTAATCTTCTTATCTCTCTAATTGCAATATTAAGTACCTGAAGAGTGAAAGCAGTGGCGATTATGGCCAAAGCAAGAGAGCTGGTTTCGAGGAGATTGAAGTTGAGATCCATGTTGTTTCCCATTATCCAGGAAACAACCACGCACAATGGAACCTGATCATTTATAATTAAAAGGATGGAATTAGTTAATTAATCGAACATGCTTATGTTTGTTAAAAATGTAGATTAATAACACTAATTCAATCACTAAATGGATCATAATTCTTACCACAAACATGGCAATTTGACTTGCAGAACCCAATGCAACGCCTAATGTAATGTCCTGCATTTTTATAGGTGAAGGAAAAAAATATTAAAAACACCTTGAAATGTTTGTAATTGCTATATAATGTATGTTTTTTTTAATATATATAAATAAAAAAGGCATGCGCAATATTACATGACAAATGATCATTACATTTTTAAACGTAACATTCCATTAATACTATTATTTATTTATTTATTTATTTTTGCTTTTTACAAGAACCAATATTACTGTATGTCTATTTATAGACCAGCTTTTTATTGAATGTGGTGTTGAAAACTATGGTATCTTTAACATTATTTTATACGTCGTATTATAAGTACTAATTATGCATTCTAGGATGCTATTTACTGACCAACTTATTCTTGAAAGCAAATATGATTGCTCCAGCGTGTTCAGCTGCGTTTCCAACAATCGGCAGCAAGATTATGCTTAGGAAGCTAATTGACAACCCCCAGGAATCCGAGGCATCCTAAGAAAATCAAGTAGATAAATAAAATATGTTAGTAGAAAAAAAAATGTAAATTTGATGATCATGTGTAATATAAGTATATAATAATTGGTATAAAAAAGGGGCTTAGTTTACCTCAATTGTTTCCACAACATACTCGGACAACAAGGCTATGACAAGGGTCATTCCAACAAGCCAGGCAAATCCACTCCAAAATCCAATCACAGCTTCTTCTGATCCATCACCACCTTCTCCTGATTCCTGTTTAGTTGCACATATGGTACATTAGCTAATTTTGCATTCGTATCATATAATGAATTACATATACATATATACATATATACATATATAAATATATATTTGTTTCATTTGTATTAATTGAAGTCATGAAAAATATTGCACTTATTAATTAATTGATAATTTGCCTATATGTTTTTTTTAGGGAAATAAGTACTAGATTATATTATTGGGACAAATCTGTCAATACAAGAGACATATATAAATCTGAGAATAATATGTGATATTCCAGACACGCAGAATTCCCAAATTGATAATTTATCCAATACCATAGCCACTCAAGTGAAGAAAGAGCTTCCTTGGTGGCAAATGGTAACAGATACGCCATTAATGTGCTACCACTTTCACGTCATAAATAAGATCAACATTTAATGTGAAGCATGTCGCTTATTGTATTAACATCTCCGACTAGTAAATGCTATTGATCAAAATGTTGACTTTTAACCAATCAAACAGTGCTACGTAGAACGGTCTGTAACCACGCAATTAATTGGGTTAAAGCATGTGTCTATCAAAACAACGCTAGATACAACATTTTATGGACCACATATATACTACCTTGAGTGCGTGTACAATAGTGACCACATACATAGTAGGTGAAATCATAAGATACTCCAAACCACAACAAAAAATATCAAAGAAATTCTATTATTCAGCAATGTGCCCTAGATTATTGGGATGTATCTGTTGACTATGATATTAGTAATTTTCTCTGATCATTAAAAAAAACAGCTCTTTAATTAATTAATTAATTTTTTTTGATTAGATTTATGATGGACTCGAACAGTAAAACTTAAAGTAAGAATTGTAAAAAAAAAAAAAAAAATAAAAATTTACTTACCTCTTCTGCTTCAAATAACTGGCGATGTGTCCACAATTGGAATACAAGGTACGCAGCATAGGCAAGCAACATGACAATGCTGCTGGCTCGTGAAAGTTGAAGCGTCTCATCCACCGTCGACACACCGGCAGAGGCCCCTGCGTAGCTGAATAGCATCGGCAGCAAGTGACACAACAGCGCCAACAATAGAAGCAGCGAATTTACATCAGCTTGTCTCTGTGAAGAAATCAAAATCCACCGCAAATTAATTAACATACATATGAAGGTTGAAAATATTAATCACCAATATTGAAAATAACTTGATTTTACATTGCTCAATGGTATCACTGATTAAAGGGTAAATTTTTTCATTGGATTCTGTTGATGTGATGTATAAGTATTTTAATGCATTACACTATTAAATACCAAATATGGGCAAAAAAAAAAAAAAAAAACCTAAAAAAGAAAACAAAAGACACTAGGGCAACTTACTCTGTCATATTTTTGTTCCCTTCCGAGGTTGGCAATGCCACCACAGAGTAGAGAGGTGCCCAGGACCAGAAGTAGGTTGGAGAGTATAGAACCCAAGAGAGAGTACTTCACCACGTCTATTTTGCCCTCTGAAAGAGCAAATATTGCTATTATCAGCTCCGTCGCGTTGCCACATGTCGCATTTAGAAGCCCTCCCACTGCACAAAAACGACATATATAAATTACATTTATAAGAATTATATTACAGATTCAGATCATGCAGTTCTATTTCCAGAATTACCAAAATTATTAATAAGTTAAAAAAAAGGTGAAATATAGAATAATTAAGTTGCTCGAAGCTGTTCTGTCAGTTTTTTGTATTTTTTCCAATCACTAAGGACTTATTTTGGACATCCACATCAATTATTCATGTCACTCTTTGTCCATTTCGTACTCTTGGATTTATTTGCCTTCAAGTAATTTGGAACTATGTTGAAATATCATACAAAGCTAGCATTTTCTTAATACGTGAATTTCATTTCATATTACTACATACATAATATATATATATATATATATTTATATATTGTTGACGGTGAATTCTCATCAACAAAAACAGGCCGGGTTACACTATTCTTGATTAATCAAGAGGCTAGCTATATATGATTAAGAGAATTATTATTCAATTCATTCCATGTTATTTATAACGGGGGAAAATCAGTCTATTTAGAATCAAGTATATAATCTTGATTTTCTTGGATGATAGATATTTTCCTTAAAGAACTCATTTGGGGTATTTGACCAAGTAAATTCAGAAATTAAATAATGCAGAAACTTGTAAAAATCGTTACCCGTGGGTCCGGTGTAGTAAGCAATTTGCCTGAAATTTTCGGGACAAAAAGGAAGAAAAATAAGAAAAACTGAGTTAGGTTTGGGTTGATAAACAGAATCCTTATTAAATATTTTAAAAAAGGAAAAAAAAAAATAAATCGATAATGTCAAAGCAATTATTTAAAGCGAAAGAGAAACGTTTGGCAGCTTACTCAGTGAGGAAGCTGACACGTTCAGCCAGAGGAGTAAGTCCAAGCATACTCAGAGCGAAAACCCAAGGCTGTTTTTTTTATCACCATGAAACGGAAACCATTAATATTACATTCATAATAGAATAAGACACTAAGAAAGACAAAAAGGAAAAAAAATAAAAAAGATAAAAAAAAAAAAACTATCCACAGAATTAATGAACGCTGTTCTTCATCCATATTTCTCAATGGACCCGATACCTTCTTAGGAATACGTGTTTCTTTATTTTATTTTATTTTGTTATTATTAAAAATAATATGTGGTCGTTACAATTTACAATATGACAACGTAAAAGACGATAAATTAAGGAAATAAGAAGAGATGGATCATGGAAAGTTATAATATACCTTCTTAGGAATATGCTCTTGATGAAAATATAATCATAACGCAAGATTAATGGTGATTAATCTCCTGCCTTTTATTTTTCTAATTAATTCAAATTCTCAAGATCGTTTAGTAATAAAATGTTTCTTGGAAATTCCAAAACACCAAGATCAAACCTCAATTTACAAACTGAGATTGAAAAAGATCGTTTAACGGGGATTTAAGAAAATGACCAACTCAAACCAATGATTGAAATTAAAGATCTTTGAGGCATATTAAATTTGAAATTAAGCAAAACGGTAAGCAAGTAAAGCCAACAATCACTTTCTATTTTTTCAAACATACTAATCAAATCAAATTCACTGTTCCATCGAAAAAATGCCAATTTTAATAATTAACCAAATCATGAATATATCAGGTATTTTAGTGTTAGTACTCACTCTTCCAAAGCCATAACACTCAGCGGCAATGGCCAGAGGGATGGCTGGAAAAAGAATGGAAAGTTTGGTCCCTAAAATGACCTCTTGAAGGTTAGCCAAGATCTTCCTTAGGAGGCCACAAGGGACCTTGGAGACGAGCTTGAGGTCGGACTTCTTTCGTAGAGACGACGACGACATGTTGTGGGCCGTCCTGCCGTGTCGCATCTCCTTGCTCAGCCCCTTTGGGTTGCCGTTTTCTAAAAGCCATGGTTGATCTAGGTTTGAAGCCATTATTGACAAAAAAAAGAAAATCCCACACACACAAAAAGAAAAACTACAACAGTAGAAGAGAAAAGTAGTATTGGATTCTAGTGGCTAAGGCTTTGTATATTATTATTATTTCTCAAGAGGGTGTGAGAAGTAGTGAGAATGTACCGTGTTATATAGGAGGCTGATCAATGAGGGTATGTATGCAGAGCATCAGCAATGCAGGCATCTTCCTCGAAGTTTCTTTTTTTTTTTTTTTTTGTTGGTGGCAGGGATAAAAAAAAAGTGATATATATATATATATATATATATATATTATGGAAATAAATAGTTTAAAAAAATGAAAGGAAAAACAAAGGAGAAAATCTACTTTGGCAGTTACAAAACAGGAAGTTTTATCATAATAACCTCTCTCTATATAATCTGGTGGTGAAGATAGGATTAAGATTCTGTGAACTAAATTTGACACAATTTTACAAGATTTTCTTTATTATATTATTATTATTATTATTATTATTATTATTATTATATTATTATTATATTTTATTATTATGAAGCCTTATATGCTCTTGTGAATTATTTAATATGGTAACAGTTCGGGATAATTCGTTTCTTAATTTATTTTTCTAAGCAAATCAATAATATGGGTGTCCGATATACATATTAGATTATACGCTCATTGTGAATTATTTAATATGCCAACAGTTTGGGATAATTTGTTTCTTTATTTATTTTTCTAAGCAAATCAATAATATAGGTGTCCATACGACAAATATTCATCAAACTAATGATTCACCAACCGTATATACCTTTCGGATATTAATCTTACATTGGTGTGTATATAAATTGCCGACATATATATATATATATATATATATATATATATATTCCTCTTTTTAAAACAGTGAATATCTTTCACATATTTTAAGGACAGACAGACAGCACAATTTTGAAGGGTTATTTTTCGGTCACAGTTTTTTATTTTTTATTTTTTAAAAAACTTTTTTAGGGATTTTCTTTTAAGTGACGATTTCTAAAGGAAACATAGTAGTCGTTTCAAGTAAATTTGGAAAAAAACTAAAAAATGAAAATAAAAGATAAAAGAAAAAAGATAACGCAGTAGAGAAAAAACAAGGGGTGAGACACCCTTGTCCATCACACAAATCTCTGCTCCCTGCCTCACCATTGTGCTATGACCTCGCCAAATTCTTGGTGTTGCAGCACTTCCCTCCTCCATCAGATCTAAGACTCGAAACTCCCTCTTTGCCATATGCTAGTGTCACACGGACCCCTTCTCCCGTAGATTCCCAGAATCACAATGAATCCACAGGTCTGTTCGCATCAAATGTCGGCGTCACAACGACCCCCTCTCCCTGCAATATGACAGCTTAGAGCGCCCCTCCCCCGCGACAAGATTCCGGTGTTGCAATGCCCACTCTCCCGCAATATTTGTTCGTAATCATCACCATGTTTTCTCCCATCTTCCCAAACACATTACATCGGAGAGAATAAAAACTACAAACAAGGATATGGTATAAAGCGTCCACATTCATTCCATTTCGGGTTAATCCTTACAAATAGTCCCTTAATCCCTTACGTTCACCGTCAATCTTCTTAATTTTAAAACGTCCCAAACTTAATTCTTATAATCTATCAGTGTGTTTCAATCTTAGTCATTTTCATCTATTGGAAAAAGAGAACAAAATATGAATGGTATTCAATTAGTAAATTATATATATATATATATATATTTGTCAAAATCACATGTATATTCCGTGTCATATCAAAATGTCATTTTTTGTCAGCATTGCATGCATATTACGTCTGCTGGACTAAAATTAAAACAAAATTAGATTGAAGTTACATTTGAGATGTTTTAAAAGTTAAGAGGATAAAATTCACGGATCCCTTCTATTTAATACTACTGTTCATTTTTTGATTTTTTTTTTTTAAATCTTTTGTTGATTTGGTTGAATTAAAATGATAATCAATGCCCCTAAGAGATATCAGACCATTGTTCAAATCACGCATCTAAAGCCGTTCAATATTCAACAGACATTATTAAAAAGACCGCCTATGCATGAGACTGCATGAGTAAACGTTCCACTGCTTAGTGTAAAATGTAATAAGTTAACCTAAATAGATGTGATTTCTAAACATACACGCAATTTCCTTTATATATAGATAAAAAGACATGTACAAAATAAGCTAGCTAGAGAATGAAATTAGCAAGTAAGACAGAAGTAGCAAGTTTCACCTCTTAATTAATATCTTGTGATCATCACAAGTTTCTAATCAATAGTACGCGGGTTTTCTTTTTCATTATTGTTTAATTTCTATCTTTTTTTAATGGAATTTCTATCCTATATTTTGAGGTTATCAAAGCTCATAGTTTATATTATAATATATATTACATTTGTACCTTCATACTTTCAATTCACGTTAGATTATTATTATTATTTTTTTCAGTCAAAGATTGTTTGGACTATGAAAAAGACCTAAATACCCTTAATATATATATTTTTAAAAATTTTATTCTTTTCTTCTTTCTTTAGAGGTATTTAGGTCTTCTTCTAACCAAGATTTACCGTGGCGGAAGAAAGATAAATTAAGACTAAATTCGAAATCTGAAGTAATGATATGGTGTATATATAGTTTTTAGATAATCTCAAAATATAGGGCATAGAGTACAGAGCATGAAATAAAGAAGATACAAAATCTCTATCGGCACGACAGCAATAGTTTCTCATAAGTAGTATTATTTTTCTTTATGGCCAAAAGGATGATGGATGAGTCTGACTACAGTTTTTAGCTATAGGAAATTAATATTTATTTATGAACTTATAAACATTTCTAATAAAATACCACAGAAAAGAAAGAGAATAATATCGATTAGTTTGGTCCATAAAATGTGTACTTTGTTTTTTCATTAATCTATCAATTTATTATTACATGTATATTGCAGAATAGTACAATTATAAGCTGTATATATGTTTATCAAAAAAATAAAAATAATAAATAAAAATCTGTAAAGAAAACAAATATATATGTGATATTTTATTACCTTCAAAAATAAAAATAAACCCAATAAAAAGGAGAAGTTCAATGATATTCTTGGTTTTAACCGCCTGACATTAATCATGAAAGCAACATAAATTTTGGTTTTGCTGAAACAAAAACAACATACAGTTTTATTATTATTATTATTATTTTTAAACTTAGGATGAGAGATTCAAACTCAATAGTAGAATCATATGTGAAATTACCACTAGACTATACCTACAAGGAAAGCTTTTTCTTTTTTTCCTTTGTTTTTTAGTAGCAATTCAATATGCAGTCTCTAGAACTTGCGCGAGTCTTTGCAAGTACCAAAAGCCTCGCCAGACAAATGTTTTATTAAAAAAAAAAAAAAGTTGTTTATATATCCAAAAAGAAGGTGTTCCACTTCCAACTCAGTTTATTCAACTTGGATTCCACCCTCTTTTACTCTATCACTTTGCTTTTTTTTTTTTTTTTTTTCTTGACTCTATCACCTTGACTTGTACTTCTTTTTGTTCATCTTGGTGTAGTCATATGTCCAATGACTCTGATTTCTTTCTATGAAATGTGACTTTCTTTTGTCCTTATATACTTTCTATCGGCTCTAAAATAATTAACAAAGTTGAAAAAGGTATAAAAGAACAAAAAAGAGTCGTGCGATATTGTTTGTTTGCTCACGAGATTATCACTTATCGGAATCACTACCACATGTCATCTTGTAGCCCGTCTGCACAAAACGGCTAGACAAAGTGTGAGAGAAAAGATAAAACTCCAAAGTAATAAAAATGATCATTTTTTCCGTTATCTTTTAATAATTTTTGCGGCTTAATTATGTGATCTCAAGCCATAATATAATACAATTACAAAAGTGATGACGTCAAATTAATTATTAATTAATGTAGTTATATCGTTTTCTAACAAGCAAGCACGCAAATACAAGTAGATCAACTTTTCAGAGAAACAATTAATAAAAATATATACTGTACTAGAACCACTTGTAGTACTAGTATCAATTCAAGCCGTTCAAAACCTTTCAATATACTCACCATATCAATGCTAGCCACGTTCTTGGCATTTATTGTTCTTTTGCTTAAGATTTCTCTTTTTGTGTACTTTAGCTGGCCGGAGATATTAAAGTGTGCCTACTTGGAAAACCAATGAGCGACCAGTCAACTATGAAATCAAAAGCTCATCCTCAATTTTGATCATCATCAATCCTGATTTGGAAATTGACCGCGTGTCATGCATCGAGTGGTCCAGAAACGTGTTGCACTAATAGTACTAGTGTGTCATTTTCGTTAATTGATGTGATGATCAGAAAACAACATGAAACTAACGATAGTTTTCAGTCTCTAATTCCGTATCACATATAGGAACTTATAACGTACGGCTCAGTACTGTCCTGACAAACTCATAGGAACCTTCGAGGAAACTTCTCTCGTGACGTAGGAGAAAGAGAATCTTGAAGGTTTGGCTGGTCACTGATATATCCTTGTGGGCGTTAAAACTAGCCTCAAATAAAGATATAAGACCGTCACTCTTCAACTAGTCAATCAAACTCCTTAAACATTATTCAAAAACCAAATTCAATATCTACCCCAAGCACTACCTCGTATTAGGTATTTGTTTATTTCGAGTAGTTAGAATCTGCAGGCACACTCAACGGACAGGTTTTAGTTGTTTTTCCAGGCCTAAACCATGTAGATTATCTCCAAGTTTAAGTATGTTTCTGCATATCAATAATGCTACATACGTCCCTTAAGTTCAGTTACAATTTTTGAAACTAATTGCGCCAATCCTTATGTCACTATGCTTGTATATAGTTTGATATTCCGACACTCGACATTTTTTCTTGTCCTTTTCTTCTTTCATTTTGTGTAGAGAGAAGACAAGATCTCTCTAGCTACTTGATAAATATAATATAGATTATTTAAGTAATCGGTATTTATAAACAATATTAAAAAAGCCAGTGAAATTTATGAGATTCTTCGGTACGCTTAGTGTATTGATAGGTTAAGTTTTTTAACTGTTAAATTTGTGTATTTTTTAACTTTTACGTGATTTTATGCAGAGTTGATGAACAAAAACTTAACTTACCCTTATGTTAACATATCAGAGAAAGCCCTGTAAAATTTACGCAGAAATTAATTTCTAACATTTTTAGTGTAGGATGTTTTGTGTTCATCCTGGAACATTCTAATTAAATTGGCACCTTTTAACAGTCCATTCTACACTAAGAACCAACTCTAACTATTATTAAAAGAAAGGAAAAACAAAAAGAATATTTCGAGAAAGCATAAGAGAAAACTAAAAAAAAAAAAAAAGTAAAAAATAAATCACACTCAGAGGATCTATGAAAGGATGCCTCATTAGAACCTCACAATGGAAAAAAAATTGAACCAAATTAAAATCGGAACAAAGAGAAAATAGTGCATGAACGAAAAAACCCAAGTGAGAAGAACTTGAAAAAATCAGTTTATCTATAGAATTCTTTTCAATCTCCAATCAAAGTTTTGTTTATTTAGGGCTAGCGAGGCTAATTTGTCCGTAGTCTGAGATCTTCTTGAAAAATATATAAGTAATTTGAATTGCCATAAGCTAGAAAAGATTATATTAGCTATATATATATATAGATATAAATATATACACACACAGTTAAATGTTAATTATAAGGCAGTACAGTTGAAGATGTATATATTCCCACACAGTACAGATGTTCCAATATTATATCGCCAATATTTGTTCAGTGCAATAAATTCGGTCTCGATCTACCTTTTATTTATGTACTTATTTATTTTTTGCTTGAGAGATCAGATATACCAGCATTATCATGAATGAAAGGATAGTTTGTACATTCATAAACACGTGTGACTGATATACAAACATCTTTAAAATTGACCTCCTTAACACTAGAAAAGAGCTGATCAAACATTGACGAAGCATGTCTCTGGCTTTATACAAAGTGCCAAAGTTGCGAAGGTAGAAAGAAATTTCCGTTGGCACAGAAGAATCACAAGCCAATATTACTGTCTCAGCTGCTTATATATATGCTTATGAGATTGCCAATTCCCAATCCGCATACGCTCTTGCAATGTGTTTTCTTGCTATATAATGTCCGTAACTCTTTTCTTGCGTCTCCAATATGGAAACTTCTCTTTGAAGATGGTCTTCTACTTGTTTACGCCATGTTAGAAATTGACTACCACTGCATGGACGTAAACGCACTTAAAATATATGTTCCTGCTGCATAGTAGAGCATGCTTATTCGTTGGTATCCACAACAGTTTTACAGCACTAAGATGTGAGCTTTTTACTACATATTATAATATATGTATTGTGTTACTAACAATGTATTATATTATATGTTTTACTGCAACATTAACTTTCCCTGCAAAATTCTCTCTCACTATTAATGTAAACCCGGTTTCAAGTTCTACTTCCTTTTCCATTGTCTTTTAACTTAAAATAGTCACATGTGTGTACGTACACACACCATAAAATTAGTAGGTTATATATGCAGTAGAAATTATATTTGTATAATTATGACCAAATTAACATGACTCTTTTGTTTTATCTCTCGTGTCTCTCGATTTCAAAGTCCGTACTCTAATTAACTGTAAACATTCCAAGCCGATCTACTAAGTGTTTGGTAATTATTATTCTAACTTCAGTTATGCGCGCATATACATATACATACATATATATATATATATATGTATGTATGTATGTGTGTGTGTGTGTGTGTGTGTATGGACACACGCACTGTATTTGTTGCCATTTTTCCATTTCGTCTTATGCATACTCAAATTAAATATTAGTCTAGAATTTATTATTCCCCAATTTTTACACCAACTTTCTTGCATTGTTTTCTCTCAATTACAAACTTAATAGAGATCATCTTTATATATGGCCATCCATGCTCCCACATGAAGCATCAGAAATTTATAACCAGACATCGTGCAGTACGCATATTTACACACATACAATATAATACACACACACACAACAAATGGTCATGTTTTCACAGTTAACTTCTATTTCTTTCAGCTGAAACATCTTTTTCATTATATATATTTTTTTAAATCTTTTGCTGGTTTTTACAGTGAAGAAAGTATCTCCATCGTTAATTTTGTCAAAGCACGTGATTGCTAGTTGCTGAGGGGTCAGAAATTGGTTAACAGAAAAGGGCTTTTCAAGGTACAAAGAGATACTTAAGCACATGAATACACGCACATATATACACAGATGCATATATATATATATGTATATATATATATATTATATACATATTCTTTTTCTTTTTTGTCCGCGTTGTATCAACAATACTATTATATATTTCCAGTATGATCAGGGAAAACTACCCATATATACCTCTTTTGTTCTATTCTTTCTATAAAAGCTATCACATTATCACTTCAAAAAACTGTACTCCCAGTTTGGTTTGGTATATCAATTTCTCTGTCTATATATATTAGCTAGCCAAGCATCCACGGATCCTTACTAATTTTGCCCCACATATAAATTCTTTTTTATTTAAGCTTTTGGCGTCATTATACCCTATATTATTGGTGCTGTTTTGATGAATTAGTTTTAATTTTTTAGTCTGATTAGTCCATGGATATTTATTTTGCATTGACAAAATTTAACTCTAAATTCTCTAAAGTTGACAGCAAAGTTTTGATATTGATCGATTCCTATCATGTAACAGCTTAAAGTTAGTTAGTTTTACAAATACATGCACATTATAATATGCAGAGATCTATTGATTTTTCAAGGTTTATGAGGGGCCAGAGAAGATGTACATAACACCTCACTTAGTTGTGAAATTTGAAAGTAATTAAGTGTTAAAAACGTGATTACCTTCGTAAACTTTAAGAAGAATATCGTCATTAATTTTTAGATATAAGGAGCGAACATACCTTAAAAAATAAAATGATTATTACAAAATTAAGGACTAACAACACTGAAAAATAAAATTAATTAATTAAGGACTAACAACATAGAAAAACTCTTTTGTTTATTTATATATTTTTTTCATTTCTGACCATAGAATCTTTATATGTTGCACCTTCGTGGAAGTTTCATCTATCAACTTCAGCCGATTTTTTGAGTTGGTTTGCGCGGCTGATATTTGGACGTATAACTCCTCACGATCCTATATAATTGCATGGACTGGCACAAGGTAAGATGATTGTCACTGCATGATTTTTTGTCTTTACGTGCTGCCGTGCTTTGTCGTATCAACTTTTTGCTCTATAGACATTCCTTGCTAGCTGATATGTTATATGGTCCTCCACGTGTTTTCTGACAATATATATATATATATATATATAATAGAGAGGAGAGAGAGAGAGGAGAGAGAGAGAGATCAACCGACTACAAATTTTTTCGATGATGTTTTATAATAATGTTGTCAAGCCGTTTGCTAGGTGTGAGAAGAAGTGGACCCCGCCATTCCTTCTCTCTCTCTCTCTCTCTCTTCCTTCTTCTCTCTCTCTCTCTTTCTTTTCTTTTCTTTTTTGTATATATCGATCAATTAGCTGAATCTACGGCACTAATGCCTTTATACAAAGTGAAATATTCATGTTTAAAAATAGCTGTTTTGATTTAGTTGTTTTAGTCAGTTCGCCAATATTATCCACAATTTGCAGGACACATATAACATTACTAGATTGAATTTGTTCATGTGGCTATTAAAGACATACTAGCTGGTTGATTTAAAGCAAAACATTTTGAATTTTCTTCACTCCGGAAGAAGATTCTTCTTTTTTCGGTAACGATTTCTTCCTTTTTTGTTTTGGAGATATTTATCTCCTTGTACAAATTCTCGAGTAAGAAAATCAGGAAGAGAATTATATATATATATATATATATATATATATATATTTAGCCTAGTATCGAAATAATCATGAGTTTTTTCTCCTGATGACAAATTACTATTATATATTTGTTTGCTTTAATCAATTTTTATATCGTAATTTTCATATCAATTTCGTTTGTTTTGATCAATTTTTGAATGTCAATAATGGTAATTAAATAGAATTTTTACCATTTAAACATTGGCTTAAACTACATCTAATGCTCAAAATAGTATTGTTCATGATGTAAACTAGTACTAATCAATACTCATAAGACAGATATGATTATTTTATACATTAAATGTAACTAGTTGCTAGGGCATGTTGGTTCCAGTGCAGTCCCATCCATAGATAATAAAATTATTTTTTTTTGTTTTGTTAGATGCTCAAGTACCACTCTGATCAACTATTGTTATCTCTGGTGACAACTGAAAATCTGGATGACGTCTACTTTGCCCTGGCGGTTTATGCAAACAAACGACAATAGAAAGGACCCCTTCGATATTTGAAGTGCAATTTCCAGGAAGTTTCCTCAAAGAAAGGACCAAACAAGGCCGGCAGAAAGGTGACCCCACTTACTTTGGATGCATTGCAAATTATTTTTTGTTACTTATTTGTGTTTCGAGTTGATGGAGAGAACTCTCGTGTGTGTGCAATTGATTTTGGTCGCGACATTCCATGTGCTTGGTGATAATAGCAGCAGTGTCAATATGGCACTCTTTCGGTGGCTTCATCTACAATAGTTGTTTCTGTGTTACGGCCGTTTCATATCGTTGTCAATCATTTCCACTGTTTGACTACGAAATTAATATGTGTGATTATTAGTGACTACTGTACGTATGGACTACGGTTCTCCTTATTTCTCAAAGCCCGGCTGACATCAGATTTAAATGTGGTTTTGGACGGTTCATATTATTGTGTTATATAATATGTAGAGTGATGTAAACTAATTAAAAATAAATTTTTTATGTAGCAAATGAATTCTAATCGAATAAGCGAAGTGAACGGAGACGTTTCTCTTAAAAGTTGCAATTGATAAAATAAAACAATCAAATTCAGTAAGATCTATTTTATTAAATTTGATCAAAAATTGGTTTTTATTAAATTTCATCCGATTCAATCCAATTATTAATACATCATCTAAACTCAACCCAATTCGATTTAGGACGATTTAAATTGGATTGGACCAATCGGTTTTGTGCTTAAGCTTTTCACTCATTTTTTCCTTTAAGTAGTTATAATTGCACCTCAAAATTTCATTAGTACCCCACCAATTAATAGTGCTCTAATAAAAATTTTAAAATCTATCTTTTAATAGATTTAATTTTCATAATACCTAATTTAACCCTCTCATATCCCTACCTTCATTTGATGTATAAAATAATACAATCTTTTTCAACTATTAGTGTTTATTTTCTTTTTTAATTATTGTAATTCTATCTATACTTTTATTTATCAATTGTCTTTGTCTTACCTCCTCCACATCCTCCTCCTTCTTTCTTCTTATTTTGCTGTAGTCTGTTATCTGAACCGCCCATATGATTGGCGGTTTGGTTGTCACTTCCGATGGTCAGTTAAACTGAACCCAAAAAAAAAAAAACATAGGCATGGGATGCAATTTTGCAATTCCTAGGAAACAATCCCTTGACCAAATGCAAATGTTGAGGAACCTTTTCCCATCAAGCCATAAACTTTTTGATATCATTTTTTAATTTCGATAATATTTACTACTCTTTTACGTCGGTTAAAATTCTGAAAATCCAAACTCATACAAAGGTTGTGAGTCCCTTCTTGACCTCATACAAAATATTTTGAATGTCCTTTCCATGTAGACTTCATCACAAATTTTTTTTCTAATTTTGACTACGTAAATAGTTAATAAAAAGAAAAACAATTTTAAAAGCTGGTTAGTAGTCATACATATCTGGATATTTTGTTGCTCTTAAAGCATAGCTGGATGTTAGCCCTATAATGCTAATAAAAGTCCACGTGTTTGTTCGAAAAGTTTTGCCATATTAAATATCATGAAGACTTACCGACTAAAGAGAAACTTATTTGAATAATTTGGAATACACCACCAATATACTAGTATTGAAAGACCAAAAGATGTTTCCAACTGGAAGAAAAAAAAGAAAAAAAAAAACTAATACTTCAAACCTTTTGCTTTTATTTTTTGATTTTTTGATTTTTTTTTCTATTCAGTTCTATATTTACGACGATAAATTTACATAATTTTTTTTAAATAATGATTATATGTTTATATGATGATTTCGAATCTTATAGAAGAATACTTACATTAATTATGTTCAATTTTTTTCATCCACAAAATGCACGAGGATGAAATTGGAACAAAGTTTTCAAA